>WIGO01000214.1:0-55813 GCA_014235945.1 Colletotrichum plurivorum
CGCCCCTGGACCACCCGCCGCTACGGCCGCGCCTTCCAGGGCTGCGTCGGCTCCCTCAAGCAGACCGGTACCTTCACCGCCGACTCCCACGAGGAGGGCTCCTACGAGGGCGTCACCTGGGTCAGCGGTGCCATCACTGCTTGCATCAAGAAGCAGCGCTCCATTCCTCTGTCCCGCTGCAACGGCTCCGGCAACTTCCGATAAGCGTGTCGCGCCCATCGGCCATGGCGAGCTTCCCCGCAGCGGAACGCAGCCTTCCTTTGGTGTTGACGCAACGCCTTCCTTCAACATCCCCGTCCGCGATCTTCATTCGCGGCGCACTTTCTTTGGCAACTTGGGATTTGAGACCAGTGTGAGAGTTTGGAACTTCCAGACAATACTTTCTTGTATGTAGCTTCTTCGGGCGACGGACAGAAAACGAGAGGATTGTGATCCTGTTCCGGCCCTCTTTAATTTACTGAGCTTCTACTTTTCAACTTTGACCTTGCCTTTGATTGTGACTCTGCCATGTTCTTGTAAGACATCCTGCTGTTGAGCCCTGGAGAGCGTCATCACAGCAGCGAGGGGGATCAGTAAGATACTCCAAGCTTGTGAGAATTTTGTGCGACCGTTCATCTTGAGTAGTTCTGTCCTTATCTCGGCTAAGGCCTTCTGAACTCTCAAGGGACCCGTATCTGATCTGCTCCGTGGGGTTGAGTTACCGGCGTCTCGGATCCGGGGAAGCATGTGCGGTCCGCGGAGGATCTCAATGCCTGTATCGAGCCACTTGCCTACCTCAAGCGATTCAAAGGCGCAGAAAGAGTGCGGGGACCCCATAATTGAGATCATCTGTTTCCCCGCATCAGCAACGGGCCCCAGGGTGTCGCGATTGATCTCTTGGTGGTTATCGTGCAGATCCGACTTTGAGATACTCCGAGTTTCCGATGAAACAAAGCCTATTTCCTTCCGTATTCTTGTTAGCCAAGTTCAGTTGCGTTGCAATCCTCAACGTGGTGGAGCAAAACCACTCGGCATCCAGCGTTTCGGTCGTCGAAGAGCCACACCGTTTCCTTCTTGGGGATATGTCGATCCATACTTTCAACTCAACTTCTGAGACCGAGTTCTCACCTATTATTTGACCAAAGATAACCCATGGGAATGAGAAATGTAGCCAGCTCGTACTGCACGTTTTCCTTTTATCAACGGCGGCAACTACACTATTCGTGTTCGTTCTCGAACACGCCGTATGATACACTGAAATAAGCACTAGGTCATGTTGTTCAGTAACTATGTCAATCTATAGTTCAGTTCTTAATTACATTAGCTGTTCTCAGCGCTGATGCTCCCAAAAGAAAGTGTGTAAGAGCCTGCAGTTTGGGTTATCAGCGTAGAGACCATGAACATTCATCTTCAGCTGACGGGTCTGCAATACCTGTATTCTGTGCTTTGAATTGAACCAAAGTTGATTCTTGATGGACAGCGGTGCTTTTTCCTCGGAAATCGGAGTATGTCAAGCCCATGTTTGATCTGGGGGTCGTATTTCACAACCAGCTATTACCCCAAATCACAGATTCAGAAAGTGGTTCCGTAACTCCGATCCCTTTTCCGCTTGGTTTCTCCCGGATAAAAGTATCTGAAATTGTACTTATGTTAAACTAATGCACGTTATGTCTGTTAAAGATATAGTCGAACGTCGTGCTCTATATCCGTCTGCATTTTCGCATGCTCCCGCTTGTATGGGTAAACGCAACTCCGCATGACCTTCTCCATCGGCCGACGTGAACATCCCGAAACATGAACATTGCGGCGGAGAGAAACTGATGTTTGTTCCGTCACAAAACTGACTTTATAAAAGCACTAACCATGAGAAGCATTCCTTTTGCTTTAGAGCATTGAGAGTCTTGCCTCCTGAGCTACCTACTCATATCAATTCATTCGACAAAGAACCACAGAGCTCAGTGATTTGACCGGGTCGAGGCGGCCTTGCAGCAATGTACTCCCTCGCTTCTTTGTTTCTCTGCCTCTGCCTGCTGTCCCAAGCAAGCTATTCGCAATCCTCAAACGGCAATGGCACCTCAAGCAGTATCCAGGTCCGCTGGATCAGCGACGCCCCGACCTCAATCACGGGAACTACGTTTGGCGTTCCGTGGCCCGAGGGCAAACACTTCTTCAACCAGACGACCTTTTCTCTTTCAGGAGCGGGAAGCAACGCCGTACCCCTTCAGACTTGGGTGACCGGATACTGGCGCGACGGCTCCATCAAGTGGACCGGCCACGCCATCCCCGCCAGCGACTCTCCCAGCGCCCAGTATATCGTCTCGGCCACCCCGTCGTCTTCCCTCAAGTACCGACGACAGCCCACTCAGCGCCGTCAGACAGAGAACGGCATCAGCGTCAAGGAGTCGACTTCCGACATTACAGTCAACACCGGCAAGATCGAGGTGACCTTCCCCAAAGAGGGAAACGCCGTCATCAGCAGCATCAAGGCTGCCGGGAAGGTAGTCGGTCGGAACGGCAAGCTCGTGCTCCACAGCCAGTCCGCCGTCGCGGATGACATCGCCAGCAGGGCCGCGACAGACGTCCAGCACCACAACTTTGAGAGCGCGGTCGAAAGCGTCACCGTCAGCAAAGAAGGGACGGTCCGGGCCCTCGTCACCGTCCGCGGAAAGTTCAAGTCCATCTCCGGCGGGCATGATGACTGGCTGCCGTTTGTGCTCCGGTTCTATCTTTACTCGGGCTCCGACAGCATCCGTCTAATCCACAGCATCGTCTTCGACGGCGTCAAAGACAAGGACTTCATCTCCGGCCTTGGGATTCAGTTTGCCGTCCCCCTCGGGGATGAAGAGCTTTACAACAGGCATGCCAGGCTTGCTGGCGTCGAGGGCGGCTTTCTCACCGAAGCCGTTCAGGGGATCACCGGACTCCGCCGAGACCCGGGCGAGGAAGTCAGGAAGGCTCAAATCCAGGGCCTGAAGACACCGGATATCTCAACGTGGGACGAGAGAGTCTCCTCCAGGATGCAGTGGATCCCTGTCTGGAACGACTTCAGCCTGCGGCAGCTCACGCCCGACGGGTTCCATCTGAAGAAGAGGACGAAACCGGGCCAGGGCTGGCTAGACGTCTCCTCGGGCGGGCGGTCCGGTGGCCTAGCCTACCTCGGAGGGGCCACGAAGGGCGGGATCGGGCTCGGTCTGAGGGACTTTTGGAAGCAGTTCCCTACGGGTCTGGAGATCTCAAACGCCGGTTCTGATGAGGAGGACAGTCAGGTCACGTTGTGGCTATACAGTCCTGACGCCGAGCCGCTCGACCTCCGATCATACCACGACGGAATGGACCAAGACACATACGAGAAGCAGCTAGATGCTTTGGAGATCACGTACGAGGACTTCGAGCCCGGGTTCGACTCCCCGACGGGCATTGCTAAAACGAGCGAGATTTACATCTTCGCCTTCGACAAGACGCCGTCGAGCGAGGTCTTGAGCGCCCGCGGCGAGAGCATGAACATCCCGCTGGTGCTCTACCCCGAGCCGTCGTACGTTCAGGAGACGATGGCTCTCGGGTCGTACTGGTCGGTGCCAGATACGTCCAACGCAAAGGCCGCGGCCATCGAGAGCAACCTGAACTTCCTGGTGGACTTTTACCAGTGGCAAATCGACCACCACCAGTGGTACGGGTTCCTGCACTACGGAGATTTTATGCATTCGTACGACACCGATCGGCACACCTGGAAGTACGATATAGGTGGTTACGCGTGGGATAATTCCGAGCTCTCCCCCGATCTGTTCTTCTGGCAGCAGTTTATCCGGACAGGTCGGCCGGATCTGTACCGGTTCGCAGAGGCGTTGACGCGCCACACCGGCGAAGTCGACGTGTACCACATCGGCGCGTGGAAGGGTCTGGGAACCCGTCATGGGGTGCAGCACTGGGTCGATAGTGCCAAGCAGGTCCGGATCGCGCAGCCGCAGTACCGGAAATACTTCTTCTACGTCTCTGGCGGCGACGAGCGCGTTGGAGAACTGCTGGATGAGGCCCTGGACACCGACAAGACATACGGGACCGTTGATGCGGGCCGGAAAGTCCGGGATGACGGCTGGCTTCCGGAGCCGGGGCAGCCGACGTCCGTGGCCCTAGGGACGGACTGGTCCGCGCTCGCTGCCGGCTGGCTCATCGCCTGGGAGCGGCGCGGTACCCGGTGGGAGGAGGCTCGACACAAACTCACGCGGACGATGGCTGGGATAGCCAACATGACCAACGGCTTTGTGACCGGTTCTGGTCTCTATGATATTGAAAACGGTGAGATGGGCCCGCCGCCCTCGGACCCAGACAACAAAGGCCACGTCTCGGTTGGAAACCTGGGAGCTATGTTTGGGCAGGTGGAAGTGCTCTCCGAGATAATCGAATACGTGGGCGACGACCTCCCGGACGGCTTCGTAGACGCCTGGCTTGACTACTGCTTCTACCACGGCGCCGGTGCGGCAGCCCAACAGGCTCGGTACGGGAGCAGGTTCAGCAGTAGAAACCTAGTCCAGGGACATTCACGCCTGGCGGCCTACTTCGCAAAGCAGCGGGACAACTCGACCGTGGCGGAGAGGGCGTGGAACGAGTTCTACAACGCGGATGGGTTCAAGGCCGACGATGCATGGGCTACGGTGGAGGTCAAGGGTCCTAATGTGCTGGCACCTATTGAGGAAGCCAGTTTTGTGTCTACGAATGCCGCAGCTTTGTACGGGCTCGCAGCCATCCAGAATCTTGCTCTGATTCCGGAGTACTTGTAAAACCGTAGTTGAACGCTGGGGAGTGCCTCGGGATGATGGAGTGGTAGCACGAGCAAGGCTTGATACTAAACTATTGACCTGTTACATTGGCTCCCGGATGTCCTCGAACCGGTATAGTGGCATGAAAGAGTCCAGGAAGAGATCGGGCTGGCAGTCGCCATAGCTCGGCTCGAACCCGAGCGTCATCGACACGTCGTAGGGCGCCGCTGCGTGGGCTCCGAACTCGGCCTCCGGGTACCCGATCCCGCCTGCGGCCATGTCCGGCAGCGGTACGGACACGTACTGGTGAGGTCCGTCCGCCTTGGCCATCTCGGCGACGGAGGAGAACGGATGCTGCTGCTGTTGAGCAGTATCAACCTGTCCGGACTCGTTCTCGTGTCTCTGGAACCGCTCGACCGCGCCATCCTCGCCGTCCTGCTGGAACCGGAGCTTTCTGATCTCGTCCGTCACACTGTACTTGGAGTACACCTCAGGCGTCGCGGCGTCAGCGGCGGCCTGGACGGCGGACCGCGCGGGCGGCAAAGGTGCGCCGTCACCGTCGGTCCCCGGTTGCTCCATCTCCCAGTTCGACCGCAGCGGGCTGGAGTTGCCCGAGTCCCTCTCAGCGTCGTGGATGAGGTCCGCGATGCCGCTTCGCAGCAACTTCGTGGTCGGGTACATCTCTGCGGGAATGTCGAGGATGTCTGAGCACGCCTTCAGCTTGGCGACGACCGTCGGCCTGGGCAGAGCACTGGAGAACTGCGGCGATCCGAGGCGGGAGATGACGCGGGCCGAGTGGAAGGCGCACATGGCGAGCGCGGGGTCCGTGATGAAGATATCCCTGCCCATCTCCGTTACTGTCGCCAGGATGTCCGCGACGGCGAGGGCATGCTCGAGGCAGCGGTTCCTGCAGTAGGCTACGAAGTCGGGAGGAAGGGTCTGCAGCTCTTCGAAGGGGAGTCCTTCTCGGAAGCCGGGTATAGTAAAGCGGTACATGTCGCATTGGCATTGGTGCCACCAGGCATGGAACATGACGAACGAGGTCCGTTGGGGAGTGTAGGCTCGGAGGAAGAGATTCTTCTTGTCGAATGTGTAGTGTTGAGGCAGTGACCGCCGCAGGGCTTCGAGCTCATCTGAGAGTCCCTTGAGTTGGGTGATGCAGTCCGTCAAGGGCTTGCGATGGTGGGTGATGGTATGTGACAACCTGCGCACGATCAGTGGGAAGTCTTAGAGATACGAAGACACTGCCGTTTGTTACCTTTGGATACGGTCTCGGATGTCCAGGACTCTGATGTTGTAAGCCATGAGACCCAAGTCGGAAGACTTTTGGGTCTCTGAAGGACTCAAGGGCTCGGTCATGACGGGAATATCCAGCGTAAACGACCGTTCATTACACGGAAGCTGCAAGTATATCGTCTCCTTGGATGACCCCGTGAACTCTGCCCGGCCGCTCGAGTATAGTGTTTCCATGGCGAAGATGGCCCACATTAGCCGGCGGCGACGCTCTTGCGTGAGAAATCCCAGCCGGCCATCCTCGTAGTTGAGCCTCATCATGTACGCCAGACGGGCGGCGAGGCATGCCGATATCAGCATCTTGCTGAAGCGCCGGGCAATGATGTGGTCAAGCGTCGTGAGCATGAGCGCCTCGATGTCCGACAGGGAGGGCTCACTCAGGCGCATGAAGAGCTGCATCTCGGCTTCTTGGATCCAACGCGTGGCTTGTTGGAGGCGACCGGCATCTCCTGATGCGACGTAGCGAGCGGTGAGGCCGCAAATGGCTTTTAGCAGGCGCGGGTTGTGTGTGTCCTGCGCCCAGCTCTGGCAAAAGGTCGCCTTGTGGATGAAGCCGTAACACGGTATTGTATAAACGCAGTCGAAGAAGGCGTCGATGTGCTGTTTGATGATCGACTTGTTCAGGCTCAATTCCCTGACACAGACGCACCATCAATAACTACGTTGGACTCCCGAAGAACAGGGTTCGACTTACAAGCCGAGTGAGGACGCCGGGGACGGCGCGATGGAACCATCCCGGTGTGACGACGGTCCCGGATGCACCATTGGACTGACAGAGTCACTAGATATCGCATCCATCGGGTGGTCCTGTGGGTTTGCGGCTGCCTTTACTGTTGATGTTGGCTTAGACAAGTCCGGATACTGGCAAACAGCACCCCTGTGCAAGCACCGCCTGCAGGAAGGCTGGGTTCCGCAGCACTTCGTCTTCTTGTCGCGGCATGCTATACAAGCCCTACGGACTCTTCGTTTCTCGAGCCTCAGGTGGCTTGGATCAGCCCCCGGTGTTGTGCCGTCCCCTACTTCGTCGATCGAGCCATCGGGAACCGAAAAAGAGCAGTGGAACTTGAGCCGGCGGCAGTTCTCGCAACCACCGGCAGTGCCGTCACATCGGACCTGTTGTATCGGGTTGCGGGTTAGACAAGACGGCCCCTCATCCGAAGCGGAGCCGAAGGCAGAAAAAAAAGGCAAATACGAAAAACACTAACCTTTCGGTTCCGACATTGGAAGCATATCTGCAACCCCTTCCGGGGCCGCCCCGACGCTCGGCATGGAGCTTGTGTCTCCATAACTCGTCTCTTTCCTGCAGTGTCAGGCCTGACGTATCCGTTCTGGCGAATTTGTGAAAGATGCAGGAGGTCGGGGAAAGAGTTGGGAACTCGGGGGGCAGATGAACGAGGCGCCCCTTTCCGCCCGAGTTCCGTGATGCGCTGAGTCTCACGGGCTCCGCCCGAGTTCCGACCCCGGGACCATCCCGGTCTCCACGACGCCATTCGACACACAAAGAAAAAGATCCCAGGCGGTCGGTCAGCAGGCCACGCGCAGGCCACACAGCAAAAGATTTTTCTTCGTTCTGGACTCAGCTCCGCAGCTCCTCCACAAATCCTGCTTTCCCCGGCGGGTGCCCCGAGTTTTGGGGTCTCGGGGAAAGCCTCCCTTCTCCGCCATACCATGTGTTAGTGTTGGTTTAGGCTTCTCCTAGTCCTATGATGGCACGACTTTGATTGCCCGGGTGGAGGCCATAATACAAACATTGGGCTCTCAACCCTTGGAATGCCACCCCCACTCTGCAAGGAGCCGTGCCGTAACATAATGCAGACGAGGCACCTCGTGGACGCGTCTGGGATGAAAGAGTTGAACAAACCCGAGGAGAATACTTAATAAACTCTGTTCCCCGACAACAACCCTGTCCTCGTTGCGACGCAAGGAGCCCCGAGAGACCAGAGAGTCGCTTCACCGAGACATTCGAGACAGACGCAACTCCAGCTTCCCGAAAATGTCGTCCAACCGGATCCTGAAGCACTTCAACCGCACGCTGGGCATCGCCTTCACGGTCGTCGCCATCTCGACGTTCAACTATGGCTTCGACAATGCCGGCTACTCGACCACCCAGGCCATGGACGCCTTCCAGCAGCAGTTCGGCGACCAGGACCCCGTCTCCGGAAAGTGGAAGATCCCGCCCGGGTGGCTCTCGCTGTTCAACAGTCTCAACTACATCGGCTTCGCCGCGGGCGTCGTCATTGGCAGTCTGGTGAGTGCCCGCTGGGGCCGCCGGTGGTGCATGTTCAGCATGAGCGCGTGGGCCCTGATTCCCGCGACCATTGCCTTGACCTCGAGCACGCGGGAGCAGATCATGGCGGCGCGTATTCTCAACTGTAGGTTGCAATGGCTCTGGAGGAATACCTGGTGCTGACAGAGTGTAGACATTTACGTCGGCATGGAGTTGGCAGTTGTTCCGGTTTACCAGTCGGAGATTGTGCCTTCAGAGATTCGAGGTTTTGCTGTTGGGTCTTACCAGTTTAGTCTCATGGTGAGTTTTAACCTCCGGCGTGGGCATCGTCTGCAAGCTAACTTTGGGTTTCATAGTTCGGTACTCTGATCGTCAACTCTGTCTGCCGAGGCACGAGCACGTTGGAAGGCAACGCGTCCTGGAGAATCCCCATGGGCTTATTCTACGTGATTCCCGTCATCGTCATGGCACTGATCTTCTTCATCCCCGAGGTTAGCACCCCTTTTCCTACGATACCGTTTCCAACATCGATCGCTAACTCGTTCCCAGTCCCCCCGATGGCTCCTCACCCAGGACAGAGTCGAAGAGGCCCAGACGTCCCTCAAGAAACTCCGAGTCGGCACCATCACGGACGCCGAGATCGACGAGCAGTTCGCCGCTCTGCAATACGCGCTGAAGCAGGAGGTCGAGCAGGGCAACTACTGGGAGCTCTTCAAGGGCGTCAACCTGAAGCGCACGGCCGTCGTCATGGTCATGAACTTCCTCCAGCAGGCCACCGGCCAGGCCTTCGCCTCGACGTACGGCGCCATCTTCATCAAGGATATCGGCACCGTGAACCCCTTCACCATGACCATCGTCAACGCCATCGTCAACCTCGTCATGGTCTTTGTCGGTCTCTACCTCAACGACCGCGTCGGACGCCGGTATGTTGTCTTCCTATCCTCGAACATAAGATCGTTACTGATGTCAATACCTCTAGACCCCTCCTGATGATTGGTGCCGTCTGGCAGTTCGCCGCCATCGTTACGATGGGCTCCCTCGGCACCGTCCCCGACCCCTCCTTCGCCGTCAAGACCAGCATCGTCGCCATGCTGACCGTCTTCGCCGCCGGCTACGTCTTCGCCTGGGCCCCGCTCAACTACGTCGTCACCACCGAGATCCCCGCCCTCCGCCTCCGCGACGCGTCCCAGCGCACCGCGTCCATGGTCAACGTCCTCGCCAACTTCCTCGTGAACTTCAGCATCCCGCACCTGCTCTACAAGCCCGGTGCCGGGTTGGGGTCCAAGGTGGGCTTCATCTTCGCCGGCATTTTGGTCTTTGCGATGGTGTTCACGTGGTTCTGCATTCCCGAGTGCAAGGGCAAGTCGCTCGAGCAGATCGACCGCATGTTCAACGAGGGCGTGCCGCTGCGCAAGTTTGGAAACTACAAGCCCGAGGACATGTTCCAGGCGTCTATAGAAGACGGTGAGAAGGCTGGCGTGATTGTCACCGCGCGGCACGAGGAGAAGGCGTGAACGTCCTAGGTCAGCTGTTTGTAGCGATACTTTTAGCCATGCATAAAAATAGTAAGCGAATGAATCGTTTGATTTACTGTAACTGGGGCTCTGGGCAGTCATTGCTGATTGCGACTGTGTTGGTGCCGACTCATGTCCCTTGCCGGCTTCGCTTGGCCTGCGGGCGTCTGATGAACCTTCGCGACTGTTTCTCTCAGATATCATCCGATATGAGATCCCAACATGTTGGTGAGGTCGACGGCCCGCGGCCACCGATGTGATGTGGCTGCGGACACTGGGCACTGTTTCGATTGACCCTTGACGATCTTCGGCGACCCCTCTGCGATTGGATCAGACCGGCACGGGGGCGACCTACTACACCGGTTTACGGCCGGACCCGACGGCTGGCGGTTGACGTCGCTCTCCATTGACCGACATGCGGGCCGGCTTCGAAGAGGCCAGGATGGGGTAGTTCAGCCCGTTTCGCAACCATCCCCTCGGGTCCATTGCGTAGATAAGCGTGCGGGATGAACGTATGACCAGTCAACTTGATCCGCCAATAACGTGAATTTCAGCGATTTCAAACGCCTCCTGCATGCCACTGGAAGTCTGAAGAGCGGCCATCGTTGCTATTTATGTGTGGTAACTAGGTACCAATGGCACTGATCCAAGATAGTTTATGGGGTTGGCTTCTTTTTCTTTTCCATGATGTCAACACCATCCGTTGCCGATTATGCCCCTTGGACAAACAGGTGTGTCTGCGCTGTTGAGACGCAGCATGGGACTAGCGTTGCAGGACTACATACGGACGATAGTCGAGGCGTCAACTTTGAGACCTGCTTGAGTTTCCGGTGGGCGCTTAAAGAACTGATTATGTCGACGTCCTCGTGGACAATCGGCCTGAGACGGCAAAACTTCATGTTGCTATTAAGCATAGGCCTCGCTGCCAATGAGAGGTCTATAGGCCGGATCGCAATCTTTTCCGGCTCTAGGTGTAAGGAGCTCGTCTCTCACACTTATTTTCATCTTTTCGTTCCTATTGAGTTCTTCTGCTGTGATCTAGTGTCTATTCGTCGCGGAGTTGTCTTGCTTTCTTTCCCCTTTAACATCCTCGCTATCACCACGCCTCATTCATCACCTGCATTCTCAGCCAGGCATCTGAATTGTCGAAGCGATGGATACCGACTCGTCCTCCATGAGCGGTGACATTTCCACACCAAATTCTCCGTCCGACAACTCTGAGGGTGAATGGGAGTCCGTCCTCTCCACTACCGATGCGCGTGCTTCAAAGGAGGCAATCCCAGAGAACCCTTTCGACATGAAGAGCAGTAGAGCTCTTCTGGATGCCATGGACGAACTCCAGTCATGCGGGGTGAGCCAGGAGCTCGCCACCCACGAAGTAAGAACTTCCTTGGCAAGCAAGGGTCCTTCAACACATCAAGTTTAGTTCTAACCACACTCGATGTCCCAGATTGTCATCTTCGGCTGCCGTTCGGCCGGAAAGTCATCGCTTCTCCGGACTTTGACAGACGTACCCTTCCCCGTGGGTACGGACTGCTGCATCCGCTTCCCAACACGCATCGTCTCGCGCCAGACCGTCCCGGGAACCTCCAATGCCGTGAAAATCAGCATCACCGCGCCCGAGGTAGCCGACGACTTATTCAACTACCCGCCAGACAGTTCGTGAAAAAGCTACAAGTACGAGAGTGACCACCTCGAAACCCAGGAGTTTGAACGAATCATGTAAGAGGTAATGTTGCTTTTGCCCGCCTGACTTTTCCGAGACTAGGCATATTTCAACATCACTTGGGCTGACATTCTCCCGCCCAAAGATCTCGACCAAGTATATGAAAATCGGGAAAGGGAAGGGCATCAAGAAGAAGAGCTTCGTGTCGCAGGTCCTGCGCATCGAGATCTCCGGCCCAACCCGCGCCCATTTCAGCATCCTCGACTTGCCGGGGACCATGTCGGAGCCGCACAACGTGAGCGAGAACGAGGTGCATGGTGTCGCGCGGTTAGTGGAGTACTACACAACCCTACCCTCTAACATTATACTATAAGTAAACTTTTGCCTTGTCACATATATCCATTCTCATCGGCGAGTTAACTCGGAATAGCTGCGTGGCTGACGCTAGCACGGATCTATCGAAAGAGAGGGTCCTCGCATGAGCCTCCGCTTTCGTGTTCACCAAATGTGACCGCGTGGCAGACCCTTCCTTGGTATGAACGTGCATCCATCGGGTGACATTTGTCAAAAGCCAAACTGACCAACAAAACAGGTCTTCAAGATCGCAACCGGCGCTAAGAAGCACCCGAACAGCCCCATTTTTGATGGCTGGTTCGTCGTCCGGAACCGCGATGAGACGGACGGAGACGACTTCGACCTCGGCGAGGCCGAGCGGAAACTCTTCTCCAAGGACCCTTGGAACAAGATCCCCAAAGAGCGCAGGGGTTCGGACATGCTGCGCCGGGACCTTGGCGACCTGCTCTCCGGAAAAGTCCAAGAGAACTTCACGCGTGTCCAGGCAACCATTCGGGGGCTTCTGAGAGACGCCCGGCTGTCGCGCCGGTGCTTCGCGGAGCCCCGGCCGACCCACGCCATCCGGCTACAGTATATCCGGGATGTCGTCGAGCGGTACGCCGCCGCCGCGGGCAAGGTTCTTGCGAGCCCTGGATCCCTCGACGGCGTCCAGCAGGTCAGGGCCAAAGTTCACAACGCCAATAAGAGCTTCAATGAGGCCATGGTGAAAAGAAGCCACGCACTGGACTTCCAGGACGCGGACGTCGACGTCGAAAAGAGCTTTGCCGAGGCCCTGCGCGTCTGCTACCCGCAGTTCGCTCCGAAGAAGGAACACGTCGGTGCCGGCAAGGCCAACCCGGTGTCGCTTGTCAAGCATACAAACAACTTGATGCCATCCAAGAAGACGACAAGTTTTGGACCCGGGTCCTTAATCATCAAGATCGCAGTAGAGCTACCCGTCTGGCAGAGCACGGAGCTCCCGGGTCTGGTCAATACCGAGTTCATCCGTCACCTCTTCCAGCTGTTGTCAGCGCCGTGGCAGAACTTAGCCCAGTCTCATATCAATGGTCTTTCGGCGCAGATCGTGGCCGCCTTCGAGAGTATGCTCAAGGACGCTTGTTGCCCTTTCTACGGCTCGAAAGTCATCGTCAACGAGCTCACAGCGGTGCTCGGCCGGTTCCAAACCAAGGCCAAGGAGAGGGCTGTGTCGGAGCTCGAGGAATACTGCCGCCGTCAGAGAGACGCCCGCCTGCAGACTACGGACCCGCGGTTCGATCAGATGCTACAGAAGTGGCGGACCAGCCGCCTACTAAGATCCCTCGTCACCGTCCCGGTTTATGGGGAATCAGGGTTGGACCCTGTTGCCCACGCCGAGTTGGTCTTCAAGACCATGTATCACTCCGTCGAGGACAACATGGTCTACGACATTCACGACACCGTCAGGGTCTACTACGAGGTAAGCGCATGCCCAAACCTCTTAACCACTACCTTGGCGTTGAGTACTCACTGACATCCTCGACCTGCGACGGCTGGCGCTCGAGGCTTTCATCAGATACGTCACAACGCACATCATTGAACACTTCGTCACTTGCGAAGACGGCCCTCTGAAGGCTCTCTCTACCGACTAGGTCTCCAGCCTCACCAAGAGGTGGAGAAGCTGGGGGGAGAGGACGAGGACACGATACGCAAGCGTGCCCACTTCGACAGTCTCATAGAGAAGTATAAACGGGCGGGATCGATTGCTGCCAGAGCTAAGAAGCAGTCGCTGAAATCGGGGGGTTGATCAGTAGCATCAGGTAGCAGAAGTACATTATTCATCCACAGTGTCAAGGTCATCCCACACTTACAAACCTCCCGAGAACCACGACCGATCACACCCACAAAACCACCCATCAAGCCGGCACCTCAACCTCAATAACACTATGCGCAGCCCCCTCCCTCTCCCAGACCTGCACAACCCTCATCCCAACCTCCTCCAGCAACCTCCTCCAATCCTCATCGGACCGCTCCCTCCCAGCCACGAGAGCCATCATCTGGATATCAAACGCCGCGGCCTGCGGTTTCGCAGGGCCCGGGACGTCAACGTGGTCATGAATCAGAAGTCTGCTGTACCTAGGCGTCATGGCGCCCTTCTGCATCTCCAGTATCCTGCGCGCCTGATCGTCGGGCCAGTCGTGGAGGACGGAGTGCATGAGATACGCGCGGGCACCTTCAACCTTTACATCAGCAACCCCCTTCCCAAGTATTGAAAAACGTTGGAAGGACACACCTTTGATCGGCTGTGGCGTGAAAAAATCATATCCAACCCGTTCCACACCCCCAGGGACATCCGCCCCTTCAACAACCTCCTGCACATCCTCCAACCAAACCCGCCCCTCCACCTCAGGAACCACCTCACAAAACCTGCAAACATCATGCCCCGTCCCGCCACCAACGTCAACCAACACCGGCCCCCCCTCCTCACAACCTTTTAACAACTCCCCCGCGGGGTAAATCTCAGTCCAGGAAGGCTGCTGCAGCGCAATGCTCTCCTGCACCTTATTAAACTCGTCCTGCTTCGCGGGGTGCGCGCGGTAATACGACCACAGATCGCCCTCCCAGGCGTGCGCGTGCTGGAACGCCGTCCTCCGGGGATCCTGCGGGTTTGCGTAGTTTGTCGAGGCGAGGAAGGAGGGGAGGGAGACGTAGGTGGGCAGGATGAGGTCGTAACTTCTCCCATCTCCTATCAGCCCATCATTGTCGTAAAGTCTCAGGTAGAGAAGTGGAAGACTGGGTAGAGATGTGAGATGGACGGACGACTTACTACGTGTAGAACAGCCCGTGGAACACCGGCGCAGTAAGCGCGATGCCAAACTGCGTGGGCTTGAACGTGCCCACGCCAACCTCCTCGACGAGGTGGTTCGCAGCCATGAGACGCAGCAACCGATCTACACAAGAAGTCAACAACAATCACAATCAAACCCCAGACTACAACAGAAAAACTTACAAAGAAGCGCAGGATCACATCTCCCCCCGATGAGATCCGCAGCCTGCTCGCTTGTCAACGCCCCATTCCCCTGCGCCAGCCACGCCTCGAATAGCTTCAGGTCCAGCGCCGTCTTGATGGCAGCCCCCAGGGCCGGCTATCCAGAAGTAATCAGTTAGCCTGCTCGAAAGGTTTACTTTCTGGATGAGATGACCAGCAAGAAATACCTGAGTCATGTTGAGCCTGACGGCCGTGTCCCACGGCGACTCGAGGCGGGCGAGCAGAGCCTGCGCAGCTAGCAGGGCCTGCATCCGCTCGCCCTCGCTGTTGAATGAGGCAGCATTTATGCCCTCGACGTTTTCGAGGAACGAGTTCAGGACAGTGCCTCCGTCTACTGGCTCTCCGCCTGCGATCCCGTTCTGTTCTGGAGTCATCGGGGCGTGATCAAAGTTACGTGAACAGATGGGTTCTGATGACAGCAACCTGGGAAACGAAGTTCTCACTACCCTTCCGCCGATGTCTGTATGAAAGACCTGGCATTCCAGTTCGAATGAAATTCTGCTCTGACGTAGATCAAACAGCGTCTGGGAAGGGTCTTTATCCGCGTGCGAGCCAACCGCAAGGATCAGGCTACGTGGTGGTGGATGCTACCGTCAAGCCACCATCGAACATGTTACTGCTTGGCAGAGTCACAACTCAGAGTGCGGTTCATGCACGTAATCAAATCCCGTGGCTCGCCAGCGGCGTTGCAACGGGGCCTGCTTTGTTTTGGGACTTTCAACATCGGAAAATGCAGGAAAAAAGACTTGGGTATATTGCAAATTCAGTAAAACTTTTAGAGGGATGCCCGGTAGCCACTACTGCTCCTTAATATCTCCAAGCAACGCCCACGCAAATCGTGCACGACTCTGCGTGCAAATCAATCGCCTCTCAATGGGTATCAACTCGACTGGCTAATGCCTTGAGGTATTCATATTCCAGATCACCGACGGCGATTCCTCGGCCAAATCACTCCTCAGCGTCAGATTCGTCGACGCGGCGACGCTTGCGGGATTGGGGTGGTAGACCATGTTCGGCCAGGTCGCGGTGCTCGTCCTGAAGCGGGTCCATCGAGGAGGATCGGTAAAACTTGGGGTCCACGAATTTCGGCGTTCCTTCCTCCACGTCGGCATCCTCGAGGTCCACGCCGGCATTCTTGAGGTCTTCCACAGACTCAGCATCGATGTCTGGAACTACGCTTGTTCGTTAGCAGTGACACCGAACGCGACAGGGTGAGTTGCAACTCACGTCCAGTGAAAGCCAGTTGAAAATGGTTGGAAAGCAACCATCGGTTGAGGTAGCGCAGAACAACGCCCACAGCCTTGGTCATGTCGCACTTTATGTGAAGCAGATGACTCATCAGAGCTTGAGTTACCATTTGGCCGACAAACCGCGCGGAGGCGTGGTCTGGGATAGCTCTCGCGAGAGCCAAGATTTGGACACCGGGATTGACTGACTCTGCAACGGTATCTAAGCTTGCGTCGCCGTAGGACGAAATCTTGTCCTTGCAGGCGATAACGTCCCCATCAATATAGGCCTGGAATTGGCGCCGCAGCATGTCGTATCTGCGGGGTGCTGTGGGCAGAGTCAATCTGATGATGATGCCGCATCGGTCTCGAAAGCTTTTGTCGAGCTTGTCGCCCATGGTGGAGGTGCAGATGACCAAGACGTTGGGGATCCGACTCAGCATATCAAGACCGGCGAGGCAGAAATTGGTCGTTCTGATCTGGGGAACGGAGCTGTCGCCTTCTTCGCGAGTGCGAGGCCAGGCAATGCTCTCGACGTCGTCGATGATAACGATGCGGAAGAGAGTTGGCTCTGCGGTAGCTAGCTTCGCGAGTTTCTTGAAATCGAAAAGCTGAGCGGCGTTTCTATCGTGCAGCAACGTCTTCTCGTATTTCTGAGAGAGACTGATGGCGATCTTCTGTGCAAGAGCCTGAGCGAGGATCGACTTGCCAGAACCGGCAGAGCCAAGGAGGAGGATGGCGGAAGCGCCTGGGCTCGGAATGTACCGCTGCTTAATGCGGTTTGTCATTTCCGCTATAGACTATCAGCGGCGGCCGAGGGAGGCAACACGGGCAACTCGCCGTGGTTCATGACCCATCTCGAGAGCTGGGATCGCACAGCTGCCTCCAAGTCCAAGCTGCACGGTGGTCAGATTCAACAGCTAGGGGATGGGGTGTTAACGATAGTTATATAATGGGCCAGGTGGCTAGGAGGGGCGAGGGGGCGGAGGTCTCGTACAATTCCCACAAGCCATCGAGCTTTGTATGCGGTAGGACCGTGATCATCTGATTCTCGTCGTTTATCGGAGCCTCGGTACTGAGGTTGTAGAAGTTGATCTTAATCGCGACGTCCCGAGCGGCGACGACTCGAGTAGCAGGGTCGAGGCCCTGGAACTCGACGACGCGCAGCGAGTGGAACAAGTCGCGAGGAACATCTTTGTAGACTTGAGAGTCGGTCAGGAAACAGGCGTGAGGCAAGGTGGGTGGAGGTGGGCAGGGCAGGCTTACGGACGGTGTCCTTCAGCAGGTCAGATTCGAGGGAGATGACGGTGTCGTCGTTGAGCTTTTCGGGGCCCAGCTCCCGCTTGAGCAGCTCGAGAATCTGCGAATAATTAGAAGGCGAGCGATGAGGCTTTCGCAGGAGACGGCGAACCTGCTTGCAGCCCTTGTCGTTGTGGGCGACCTGTGTGCGATGTCGGGTGTCAGTGAGCTTGATCGACAGCGGCTAGGTGCGTCCGGGCCGGGATGATCATCGCGGGGCACTCACGTCGTCGTTTTTGAAGCGCGCCTCGACAAAGGCGATGCCCTTCTTTGGCTTGGAGACGACGACGAAGTCGTCCGCGGTGCGACTCAACGTGACTTCCGCTTCCGAGTCCATGGCGGCGGGTATTTCAAAGGTAGAACGATGTTGATGATACCTTCGGCGGACGAGCGGACGAAAACGACGGCGAGAATGACGATACGATGGCGGGGAAATTTCCGTCGTCAATTGATTAAGGACGTCGACCGGGGAGTTTTTTCCCTTGTGGGCTTCTGTGGGAGGGGAGGGGGTGGGTGGGGGGCCGGGGGAAGGTCCAGGCCACGACCCAAGCCCCAGTGCACCGGTAACAATGAAGCGGAAGGAGCCGAGGGGGGCAGGGAAAGGGAAGGAAGGAGCTTGAGAGGGAAAATCGTCAAGGGAAGGAGCCACAGGAATTCCTGCGTGGGAAGCAACGGGGTTGGGAAGGAAAGGGCAGGAAGAGGCAAGCACATCCACGGAGGTGGCGACCGTGGAAATACATAATAATTAGGTATTACAGGCTCTCTAGGAGGCAAGAGCTGCCCTGCATGCACCCAAGGACCGTGGCACCTTCCATCGTAACTCCTGGCGCGCCTGCTGGGCTTGGCTGGGCTGGTCTGGTGGAAGCTTCCGAAGGCAGCCAGAGCTGGACGGACCAATCCAGACGCGGCAGTAACAAAGCTTGCAACTCTGCCCATCTTTAGAGTGCGGGCAGGCATTGTCCAGATCGACCTCGCCCGAAGCCAAGACGATGCACCGCCAGATGCTGAAGAACGCTCACCATATCGGCGGCCGAGGTTCATCATCCTTCTTCGTAGGATGCTCAAGGTAAACTTCCGTCTGCCGCCCCGGGCCGCCTTGCGACACTGTTTCGGCTCGGCGTCGCGAACTACAGGCTTGCGGCCGTTTTATCCGGCCTATCGACACCGGACACCAGATACGTTCTCGGCTGCCATATCTCGGCCTACAGTGTCATGTCTTTGCAAATTATGGTACATAGGTACTCAGCCAACGACTGTTCACTGCCCTCGTGGGGACGGGGCGTTTTGGCAGCTTGAGCCCCGGCCTGCAAACGGCTTCGACAGGCGCCAACGATCAGTGACGGCGCTGTCTCAGTCTGCTTTGTCTGAAAACACAGTGATCCGAGACTTGATAGAGACGACGATGCGCTCGCCGGGCGCAAACAATCCACGTCAAGGCGTCGGTTCCCGAGCGGCTCTGAGACATCCAAGCACCGCAATCCCCAACCTCCAGCTAGGTGGATATCACATGATTTCGTCTGATAATTTGGGCATGTCTTATCTCCAATCTTTGGCCAGCAGCCAGATAACTGGGGTCCTCAGATGCCGTGGCCAGGCATCTCATCTACTCGGGGCTATGTTATCTCCCAGTGGCCCCGCCCGCGATGCCGTTGACCCCGGCTTCAAGAAGCTCAGGTGCATCAAAGGTTAGAAGTCGGGCAACTCTGTCTGTCCGGTGGCTGATTGGGCTTGCTCACGTGTTTCGTCCCGTTCGATAATGTCCAAGCCCCCTAGCCCGATACCACGGCCAGCAAGGCCGCCAGCGGACACGGCAATTGGAACTATCAACTCGGTGCCTGGGTAGATATTTGCCTATGCCAGCGGCCCTGCTCCGGAGCTCCACCTGCCCTCTCGGCGCTGCTCCATCTCCACATCAAACCCCGGCACCGACACCGGGATGCGTTTGCTACCGTCCGGATCATGGTTGAGACAGGGAATTTTCCGCCGGAATTCGTGCCATGCTGTTGTGATTATGTCTATACAATTCGTTGAATCATGGAAAACGTCAATGTCAATGTTGAAATGCTTCATTTCGATGCCATTCATCGTTCCCGACTATGAGGTAATGAACAGGTACGTACCTAGCTGCCGACGCCCAAGGACGCTCTGACACGTGCCGTATGAGCTGGCTGTGGGTCTAGCCCACTTACGTAATCTGCAATGCTCCCCTTTCTGCATCATCACCCGACGTCACAGACCGTTGAGTGGAGACCTGCCATCGCCTGCACCTGGAGCTCCAGTCTGCAACCTGCCCAGCTGCACCACTACTTGACCGACACGCCTCCGCCAACACCGACAAACCTTCACCGACTCTGCGCGACGTCGAAAGCTTCCAGTCTTCGCTCTACCACCCAATTCGAAGCGCAGAGCGCTATGCAGCACGCGAGATGGACGCGCTACCAATGAGCACGAAACCCCCCAACTGCGACACTGAGAAGGAGCTGCTGCCCTCCCCCCGCGATCTCTACGTCCAGTTGGCTCTGTCCCTGATCCTCGGCGTCTCGGCCTTCATCACCTTCTGCGTTCTTCGCCCGCGATGGCCGACTCTGTACGCCGCGCGGAAGCGCCGCCTCCATCCGAAGGTCGGCCTGCCCGCGCTGCCCAACACCTTCCTCGGCTGGATTCCGACCCTGTATCGCGTGACGGAGGAGCAGGTCCTCGCCTCGGCAGGTCTTGATGCCTTTGTGGTGAGTGGATTTGGCCCACAGCATACCCTCCCGTGCTAACTTTCAGACAGTTCCTGTCCTTCTTCAAGATGTCGATTCGCATCATTGCCATCATGACGTTCTTCGCCTACGCCGTACTGTGGCCCATCAATTCCTTCGTCCGAGGAGAAACGAAAACCCCCAAAACCCCAGAATCCTCCTCATCCTTTTTCCAGACGTACTCCTACGAATACGCGAACCCCTACGACGACACGTACATGTTCGAGGACGACGACAAGAGTGAGGTTTGGCTAACATTGGGCCCCGGGTATCTTTGGGCGTACCTGGTCTTTGTCTACTTCTTCTCGGGCCTCACCCTCTACATCCTGAACAAGGAAACGTTTCGGGTCATTCATATTCGTCAGGAGTATCTGGGAACGCAGTCGACCATCACGGATAGAACTTTTCGGCTATCGGGCATCCCTCAAAACATGCGATCGTCGGACAAAATCAAGCATTTGATCGAGAAGCTAGAGATCGGCCAGGTCGAAAGCGTCAACCTCGTCTGCGACTGGAGAGAACTTGACTCGTTGACCGAGCAACGAGCACAGGTTCTAGCGAAGCTGGAGGAGAGCTGGGCTGTGTTTCTGGGGAAGCAGGCTGCTCTTCCCAAGTCGGTGCAGCGCCTACGGGATCCGAACGCGGAACCCTCCGTGTTGGAGGCCCCAGAGGGGGAGGTTGACGAGGAAGCCGGCGAGAACGGGCGGCTGCTGGGACATGGCGACATTAACCCCGAGTACGTTGAGGGCCAGCGGCCCAAGGTCAGAATCTGGTACGGCTTTCTCAAGCTCCAAAGCCGCATGGTGGACGCCATCGACTACTACGAGGAAAAGCTTCGACGCCTTGACGAGAAGATTTATGAGGCCAGGGACAAAGACTACACTCCGACCGACCAAGCATTTGTGACCATGGACTCCATCGCCGCTGCCCAGATGGCGATTCAAGCCCGGATCGATCCTCGTCCCGGGCAATTCCTCACCAAGCCTGCTCCGTCGCCGTCAGACGTCATGTGGGCCAACACATATGCGCCCCGGGGGGTCCGAAGGCTTCGATCGTGGACCATTTCAATCTTTGTCGCGGCTCTCTCCATTCTCTGGTTGGCAGTTCTGGCTGCCATTGCCGGTCTGCTGAGCGTCTGCAACTTTGAGAAGTGGTTCCCCTCGGTGGTTCAGTTCCTGGAAAACTTCCCGACCATCAAGTCGCTGATCGAGACGTCGTTGACGACCCTGTTGGTTTCGTTGCTCAACGTGGCAGTTCCGTATCTGTACGACTATTTGTCATACCAACAAGGCATGGTCTCCAAGGGCGATGTGGAGCTGTCGATCGTTTCCAAGAACTTCTTCTTTACCTTTGTCAACATTTTCGTGGTTTTTAGCGTCTCCAACGCGACCATCAGCCTTTTGACCATCTTCAAGAGGTTCCGGGATTCGTGGGGCGACGCGTTCCAGCTGGCCAACCTCATCGGGTCCCGGATCGAGCGGCTGGGCCTCTTCTACACCAACTTCATCATGCTCCAAGGCGTTGGACTTTTCCCCTTCAGGCTCCTGGAGGTTGGCAGCGTGTTTCTGTACCCGATATACCGAATGGGTGCCAAGACGCCTCGAGACTTTGCCGAGATCATGCAGCCTCCGGTTTTCAGCTATGGCTTCTACCTGCCAACGGCGCTGCTGGTCTTCATGCTCTGCCAGATCTACAGCGTGCTGCCCAACGGGTACCAAACCCAGACGGTGGGGCTGATTTACTTCGTCTTCGGCTATTTCACGTATAAGTACCAGCTGCTGTACGCCATGGACCAGCCACAGCACGCCACAGGAGGCGCGTGGAGGATCATCGCGTACCGCGTCATTCTGGGGCTTACGGTCGCCCAGGTGATCCTGTCGAGCGTCATGGCCCTGGAGAAAGGCTTCTTGCAGTCGGTGTTAGTACTGCCACTCATCGTCTTCACGATCTGGTACAGCTTCTACTTTGCGCGGCGATTCGAGCCTCTGACGCGCTACATTTCGCTGCGGAGCATCCGAGTCGAGTTCGACGCCGACGATGCCGCCGTTCTCGACGAGGACTTTGAGGGACCGAGGCCGTCGCGGGGCCTGCTCAGGCGCGGAAGCACGATTGACGAGGACAAGGAGAAGGGCATGAAGTTTGTGAACCCAAGCCTGATATCGCGGTATGTGATCCAGACTGTTGATGGCCCGCAATATGTGACTAACTCTCTGTAGCCTCGACCGACCGTGGATCTACCAAGATCCTCCTCCGGTCTCCGACTCGGACGACGAAGAGAGCGGCCTGGACACGGAGAGGCCGAACGCGCCGGCGAACACGGCGTCGGCTGCATCGGACAGCTCGATGAGCCTCGGCGACACGCACATTTGGCGGCAACAGGCCGAAAGCAACAACAAGTGAAGACACGGTCGTTTCGGGTCTTATGGTGTAGCTGTGTAAATAGCACATGGGTTCATATGGGATCGGTGTAATGACGGAGCAATGGTGGGTAGCGGGAATAACAGAACTATACCACTCGGGAGTTCGGGGCGGCTTGAACTGATGGGACGATGAACACTACGCGTAACGAGACGTAATGAATAGGATCAGGATATCTGCTTGATCAGTCACCGGCATGGGATCTCGTCACGTACATGTCGAATCCCTCTTCTGCAGGCCACCGCATCTTGAGGTGCAGACTGGAGGAGCCCAGCTGGACCCTGGTCAACAATGACGAGGCATTTACTGGGGCTTCCCCTGAAAATCCAGCCCTGGAGCCTGCCGCCCGGGCGCTGACAGGTGCTGGTCAACACCCATTACGGTTAGTGGGCGGGCTTCAGGAGCTCTGATGGTGCAGGACAGTGGAGGGGCTGGATGGCGGGGTAGCTCTTGGATCAGGCCACTGCGCTGCACGCTGTAGGACAAGCTTAAGACTGCGGCAGGCCCAGCTGGGGCAGCACCACGTCATCCACCAAAAGTTTCCGTTGCCCAGCGCTGGAAGCATCACCGACTCGGAGGGAAGGAGCGGGCGGTCGCTGCGCGCAGTTGTCACGGCCAAGCCTGCCAGGCTCCTTCCTGCGCTGAAGCCTTGCGTATCGGGGAGCACGAGAAGCTGGAATTCAATCTGGAAGGAGGGGGGAAGGGGGAAACCGAGGCTTGGCTGTGGCACCTTCCTCAAAATCTCCTCGACCGCTTCTTCCAAGTTGTTCCTCTTCCGCCTTCTTCTTTTTGCCTTTTCCATTCGACTTCTACTTCTCCCTCTCTCCATCATCTTTATCCCTCGACGTCTTCATCTTGCACCTCAATTGCATCCGCTTGCCATCAATTGCCACTGCATCATCGTCTAGAACCATTCCGCCTTTCTTATCGATACCCCTACCGAACCGCCCGCCATGAAGCTCGCCGTCTTTAGCGCCAAGGCGTACGACAAGAAATACCTCAGCGCCGCGTACGAGGCCAAAAAGGAAGAATTCGCCCAGCACACCGCGAGCCGCGCCGGCGCCTCCGACCTCGAGGTCATCTATCACGACTTCTCCCTCTCCTCCGAGACCGTGTCACTGGTCAAGGACGTGGACGCCGTCTGCGTCTTCGTCAACGACTCCCTCACCTCCGACGTGCTCCACGAGCTCCACAAGACGGGCGTCAAGGCGGTGCTGCTGCGCTGCGCGGGCTTCAACAACGTCGACCTCAAGACGGCCGAGAAGCTCGGCATCTTCGTCGCCAACGTCCCCTCGTACTCCCCCGAGGCCGTCGCCGAGTTCGCCGTCTCGCTGCTGCAGACGCTCAACCGCCGCACCCACCGCGCCTACAACCGCACCCGCGAGGGCAACTTCAACCTCGACGGCCTCCTGGGCAAGACGGTCCACGGCAAGACGGTCGGCGTCATCGGCACCGGACGCATCGGTGTGTCTATGGCCCGCATCATGAAGGGCTTCGGCTGCACCGTGTACGCCTTCGACCCCTACGAGTCGGACGCCTTCAAGGAGATTGGCGAATACCTGCCCCTCGAGGAGCTGCTGCCCAAGTGCGACTTCGTCAGCCTGCACTGCCCGCTGATGGACAAGACGAAGCACATCATCAACGAGAAGACGCTGAAGCTGATGAAGCCCGGCTCCATGCTCGTCAACACGTCGCGTGGCGGCCTGATCGACACCAAGGCCGTCACCCGGTCCCTCAAGAGTAAGCACCTTGGCGGCCTGGCGCTGGACGTGTACGAGGGCGAGGGCGACCTCTTCTACAACGACCACTCGGGCCACATCATCGACGACGACGTGCTCACCCGCCTGATGACCTTCCCGAACGTACTCATCTGCGGCCACCAGGGCTTCTTCACCGAGGAGGCCCTGCAGGAGATTTCCGAGTGCACCTTCCGCAACCTCGAGGACTTTATCCTCGGCCGCAAGTGCCAGAACTCGCTCGTCCGCGAGGAGTTTGCCATGGCCCGCCGCGAGTCATTGCCGGTGCGCATTGTCTAGCCTGTTGGTGTTAGCGAATAGGGTGTGCGGTCAATGGATGAATACCCTACCGATTCCTAGGATGAACATGTAGTTATGGGTTACGACTTTACGAATAGACGATTCCTAGATTCCCATTATCAGCAGCGCTTCCTCAGGTGACTATTGCACGCTACTGACGGGGCCTGCAGGTTTATGATGTCAAGTTTATTCAAGATTATCCAAGGTACGGCTCCGCCGTTGTCTATATGTTGTATCCATGATCTAATTACCATCCATCCCAGGTTCGTCCCTCCAACGCCCAAATTACGCCGAATGAGACAAAATGATCATGGAAAATGGGAACCAATGGTTTCAATGCAACTTCGATCGAAGCTGCGAGGGCTTGTATCGCTACAAGCAAACGGTTCCGCAGAAGCCACCGCAATCCCGTCTACGCCTCAAAGGTCCGCGTAGGCTGCAGCGCGTTCCTCTGCGGCTTGGCCTTCTCCACATCCGACCCGGAGCCCGAAGTCTCCTCCTCGCCGCCCGAGTACGCATACTTGCTCCGCTCCCTGATCCTGGCGCCGTACGTCCAGAACAGGAACGGGATGCCGCAGCAAGCCAGCCCAATAAACGCGAGCAGCGTGGACGCCCACTGGTCCCCGAGCCGGTCGTACATCTGCTCCGTGAAGAGCACCACGCCCGCGCCCCAGAAGGACCGGATGCAGGTCTTTGCGGCGAGCGCCGAGGCCGCCTGGTGCTGGTACGAGTCGACCAGGTAGTTGTTGGCGGAGTTGTAGAGGAAGATGAAGCCGAAGCCGACGGGGAAGCCGCCGAACGCGGGGCCCGCCCAGTGGAGGTTGGGGTAGGACGTCCAGGCGAAGATGAAGAGGCCGATGGGGATGAACCAGCACGACAGCATCATGGGTATGAGGCGGGCTTCTGCGGGGGGGTTGCCGGAGTGCTTGCGGACTAGGGTTAGGTAGTGCTTGTTCACCCACGGCGAGCACGCCGCGGAGCAGAGCACGCCGACCGCTAGAGGCAAGAACATGAGCCCCGTGGTGGAGGCGGAGTACCCCTTTCGCTTCTGGTAGATTATCGGGAAGGCGACGAAGAACATGTACAGCAGCCCGTAGAGGACGGACATGTACACGGAGATGAGAAACACGATGAGCTCGCGGAACAAAAGCTGGAAGGGCCGGATCAGGAATATGCCCAGGCGCTCCGTGAAGGGGCGCATGTCGATGTCCTGCTCCGTCACGTGGGAAGGATCGCCGGTGGACTTTCGGAGGGATGCGGCGCGCCGGGCGAGGATCGTGGGCGCGTAGGTCTCGGGGACGGTGAAGGTTATGAGGACCCAGACGACGAAGGAGAGGATTAGCTGGATCCAGTAGAGCCAGCGCCAGCCTAGGGCGTCGGAGAGGAAGCCGCCTACGAGGGGGCCGACTGTTTGTTGTTAGTGGGAGAGAGAGAAAAAGGGGAGAGAATGGGAAGGGGGACGTACTGGCTGGACCGATGAAGGGAGCGGCGGAGAACGCGGCCATGGGCACGCCGCGCTCCTCGTTCCGCCAGAGGTCTGCCAACGTGCCGCCGACGAGCGTCATTGGCGCAGAAAACGCTACTCCGTCGATTGCGCGGCACACGAGCAAAGTAGCGAGATTCTTCGCCACGGCGCAGGGGATGATGAACACCACGGCCACGAGCAAGGTAGACCCGTAGATGACCCTCCGCCCGTAGACCTCGGAAAGAGGAGCGAAGGCCATCGGCCCAACCCCGAAACCAATAACAAAGACGGAGATGCTGACCAGCGCCGCCTCCTCAGAAACGTGGAAATCCCGGGACACGCCGGCGATGTCGGCCGTGATGACGGAGGAGCAGAAGGCCACGGCGAAGCAGGTCAGTGCCACGACCATTGTTATGTACCATTTGTAGGCCTTGGACCAGTTCTTCGGGTTGGAGGGGTCGTTGATTGCAAAGGTTACTAGTTTGTAGTTTGAGCTGGTGGAGGCTGGGGGGCCGGGGATCGCGCCGGTGGAGGTTTCGAGTGTGTATTCGTCTAGGTTTGCGGCTGGGGAGAGGGTGCGGTAGGGGAGGTTTACGTCTAGTGCGGGATCGATTGTTTCTTTTGTTGGTACTGGGTGGAGGATGTTTGAGGCTATTGAGGAGCGGCGGGGGCGCTGGGGGGAGGATGGTGGCATCGTGGTTGAGGAGTTGTGGCCGTGGGAGGGGTTTATGGAGGCGTATTGGGGGGAGGAGGAGCCTGGGAGGGTTTCGGAGGATGATCGTGATGTGTTTTCCATCTTTGTGTCTGGCTTTTGAGCCTAGTTGAATGAATTAAATCTACTAGGGAAGGGTATCACCAGAAACGAGAGTGACGCGGATCGAAAAGTGTGATCCGGGATAGACGTGAGGGAGAGCTCAGGGGGTAGGAGAAGGGGGGCTGTGAGAAGGGGAGGTTCCGTCAGGTTGTATTTATATTCCTGACAGCCTGAGTCACTCCCCTTTTTATTATCTGGACAAAATCTTGCAGGGCCTGGGATCCGGTCGCAATTCGGCCTGTCACTAGTGAAGCCACCGGTGCGGCATTCGGGGGTACCGCGTGGGTGGGTCTCCACCGGGCGGACCCGCTTTTCCCGTCCGAGGCGCCCAGTCTTTTTTTCCCCGTTCGTCCGCTGGAAGAGGTACGAGGGGTGTGTATTTGCAGGAAAGGGCTAAAGATTTTTCTCTGTTCCCCTTCTACTGGTGAGATCATTACTCAGTCCCTTGATTACCTTGAGGGCGAACACGGAGAGACCTGTGTGCATCGCCAGAGGGTCGAGGTAGGTAAGATAATCAGTGTCACGGCGGCGAGTCGGTGGAGAAAAGCTGATTCCGCGCGATACGTACCGGATACGAACGTGTCGGCCACGTTTTGACGCGAACGCCGGGGGTGTTTGTCTTTCTTTTTGGGTGTGTAGAAACCCTAGGTACCGTTGATGCAACCGAGCTACTCCGGGGTCGGAAAGGCCTGGCCTCGTCCTCCAGGGCCGTATCCTGCGAAAGCTTCACAGCCGGTTGGGCCCAATCGTGTTGCTTCCTCAAGCCCTGGCACATGCATCATTGACGAGCCGGCTTCGCATCTACAGGGGCGAATTTGCATCGTCATTGGACAGATCGAAGTGATTCCGTGGTTACGCGACCGGCTTGGCGAGTTCTTTTTTCGTGATGGTGGGCGTTGCGGCTCTGTCACGGCAATAAGAACGAGTGCGGAAGGGAAGCAAGCCAACGCGGGTCTGGGAATAAGAGGGAATGTTTACGGGGGGCCTCGGCGAGCTTGGGTGACCCTCGTCCAGGGCTGAGAGGGACAGGGGGGAGAAATCTCGGGATGAGTTCGGGGTGTCGTCATTCTTTGGGTCATTCTTTTCGCACAGCTATTTTCCACTAAAATGATTCTTACGACCTTTTTCCTCATCATCCACCGTTCCAGAACTTATTCGTCCCAGGTCTGGAAACTCTAATCCTGTTTCCATTGAACTGTTACGGGTCACAGCTGGGATGTTGCTGGCTTCGTCGGTTGAAACTTGGGGGGACAGAACTGAGGCCGCCCCCTTTCGTCCGGGACGCACGGGCACCGCTGCGTTCGGGGTATCCACAGCGGAGACCCGGACGGCGGGCTGGATCCACTTCGCCGGCCGCAGAGATTTTGCCGCCGTGGAAACCCTCCACGAGCCCAGGAGACGAAAACCATCAGATTTCCTTCAATTCTGGTCATACAAGATACCATTCTAGACTATAATGACAGAATAACGTGGAGGTGATGAGGTTTTGCGTTTTATTTTGTTGCACGAGCCTCTCTGCTGAAAGGAAAGACGCCAGCGACGCCGGCGTGGATTGGAGCGCACCACAGTTCGGCAAGTGGATCCAGGTGCGGAATGAAAAGCCTTTTTTCAGGGATGCCTTCTTCCACAGTGTTCCCGCTGGCTGCTGGGTTTTTGATTGCGGCTGCAGTTTGTGCTTATTCCCGGCGAACCAAGTGGGGATGGACACTCCGTTATCGTAATGGGGAGGGTATTAAGGACGAACTGCGTCGTCGTTATCAGCGAGGTTTCGGTGCACTACCTCGGTGTTTGGACGCACTGAGCGGTTTACCCACATCGCGTATCCCCTCGGTTCTAGAGCAAGTAGCTCGAGGAAGAGGTTAATAAGAGGATCAGAGGGTGTGTTTGAGACCTTTCCACGAAGTTTCTCCCGCGTCATTCCGATATCGCCGGGTCGAGGTCGGGATGCAAGAACGCAGGTGGATCTCTGTCACGGCCTGTCAAGGACGCTGATGACAGAGCATCTTACGATAATTCGGGGGGTTCTGACGGATGCACCCTGCGAGATGAGCCAAGATGCCGGGAGCTGGTCGAGATGGAATGCCTCAAAGTCAGAGGGGGGCGTGGTTCGAGCGGAAGACGCGCCGCGGATGTGAGTGGAGGGCGCGGGATGCCTGAGAAGGACCAGATTTCTGTGATTGATGCCCAAGATCAAAGCCCGTCGTCGACAACATCGATCGCGCAAGCCTCCAGGGATTGAAATGTAAACACCCTTGAAGCCCTCGAGACCTTCCAGAGTGGAGCCTCCAACCGTGTCTTGGACAGAAAAGTCGGGCCTCGCGACTTGTCCTCCCCGCGTTTGCGACCCTCGTGGTCGGCGACCGTGACACCTCCTCCGACGGCCGACGTCTGTATCGGGATGGCGCAGGGCTTATCTTCCTCTCGATGCCCAGACTTTTTGTCGTGACGGGAAGGATTTCTTGGCGTATTTGGGTGTTTGGGCTCGCGGGCTCGCTCTCCGCTGGCGCCGATCTTGAAGTGCCGTCTTGCAGTGCCGTGGTCGTGCTGCCTGGGGGTACACGCCCTGGACAGCTTTGGAGCGCTGCCAGCCTGAGAATGAGGGTGAGGATTTTTAGGTTCGTTTTCATCTCAGACGGCAGATGTGATGATTCGCTCGAGGTTAATTGATCCCTAGAAGAATTAGCAGAGTTTCCGGTGACATCGCCGCGGAGCGGGACCCACACATGTTGAATTCAGAGCAGATCCGGGACAGAACGACGGGCTTGGAAAAGAAGGAATTTTTATCGCTCGGTCTGCTTCCGCATCGACAGCGTAGCCAATGCCTGGGCGAAATGGTACGTGCCGTCTGAGGCCGTTGATATGACGACCTTGTGGTTTTTCTTGGCGGGCAAAAGCAAACAAGCTGATATACTCACTTAAAGTAATCAATGACTGTGTCAATCACAAGGAAAAATGAATGACCTCCACACCTGAACGGCAAAATATGATCAGTGGGAGGCTTGAACTCCCGGCCTTGGCATTACTCAACACGGCGGATGTCGTATTAGTACCACGCTCTAACCAACTGAGCTAACCGACCATTGATGCAAGAGCATGCATTAAAGTAGTTTATGGATCCACACAGAACAACCCGCGGCTCCACCCGCTTCGCCGTGCGCTCGACCAGTTGTATCTCGAAAACATCAAAGAAAATTCTTCTGTCGGGCGGGTGATTGGTTTTAAGAGGTCTCGAATACTTAATCTTAAGGCCCAGCCTTTTTCGACGTACAGGGCACCGCCACAAGATTCCGTGATCCTGTAATTGCACTCTTGTTGTCCAACCATACAGAAAGTAATACGTCGTCAGCACGCTGCGATTCAGGATAAGGCATGGGCTTCCCAGTAGACCAGGAATCGATATACTAGGTGCTAGCACAGGAGCAGTCTTGGCCTGATGAATAGGCTCGGGTGGATGGGCGGCAGGGATGAAGGACGAGTGTTTCCAAATCAACTCGTTATCATGCTGCAGTGGTATCTCATTCTATCTTCTATCAACGTTCAACCTAGCAAGGACAAGGAGTATCGCACCTTTTAGAAAACGCCGCCAAGGCCAAAGCTTTCGATTCCGCCGATACATTCAAGCGATCGGCTGTACGGCGGAGAGTCTGGGGGCCAGTAAGAGACCATATTGAGTGATCACAGTAAGCTCAAAACCTCCCAATTTCCCGAACTCAAGCGGCTCGTTTGACGGAACAGTTGCTGCAGATATTGGAACGAATGGGCCTGCTGTAAGTCAGAAAACCTTATGACGCTTATCAACCGACTGGTTTTGCTTCCTGCCTCTCGGAAGATGAGAATCTTCGACTCGACCGAGGACATCAAGTCCAAAAACAGCTTTCCACGCCTCTCTCTCCATCAGAAACGGCCAAACTGTATCGGCGACTCCATTCCTAGCAGCCCGATACCTTCTCTTCTTACCGCAGACAAGGAATTCCTCTGCTTGCTCAACCTTTGGGGTTGATCCGGGATCATGTGACCGCTGCGACACAGTAAGATGTCAGCGGTTTCGATAGCCATCGAAATATTTCCTGGTGCGCCTTCATTGTCATACCCTCCGGGCTCCCCTTGTCTATCTTGTCGTCCCTCATTCTCTGATGATTCATGCGTGGATATTACAGAGATGGCCCGGGATGCTGGCCCTGACATCGGGATTCAACCTGCGAGCTTCTGCTCTTGTCCAGTGAACGCTGGTACCACATCATGTCCCTGCGATTGACCTCTTAAGAGGATCTCGCCAGATGATCTTCCTCAAGAAACTGGCACTCAGGCCACTTTGTCTCCGGGTTCGTCCTCTCTGGACTTTGCTGGAGACGGCGACTTTTTTATACTAGTTGCTTCAGTTGCGAGCCAGCGAAGGATTGGTACACGGAACAAGAAAATCAAGGATGTCATACACCCGAAAAGAAGCACCAACAGCACCAAAATCTGGAAATATCACTACCGGGCCTGAAGATGGATTTCTCCGATGAGACGTCAGTAGAGAAGTCGGGAGTCCCGTACGCATCTCAAAACCCATCTCATGAAACATCGAAGGCTTCTCTATCGAGCGGGTGATTGATTTCCAGAGGTCTCGAACAGCTATTTAGTCTAAAAGCCCAGCTTACCTTTCCCTGCAGCACACCGTAGCTCCTGCTGACGAACACACATAAAATGCCATAACATCCTCGTGCTCGCCGATTCAGCACAAAGAATGAACTTTCCGGTAGACCAGGAACAGAGTATAATCCCGAAGATAGTGTTACATTCTAGGTGTTAATATTGGATTGTGTGGGCGAGGCGAATAAGCTTGGGCAGACGAGCGGCAGAGGTGAAGGACGACGAGAGTCGATCGAGTAAAAGTCTGACGAGTCCGGGAAGAAGGAGAAGAAGCACAAGTGGTTCTCCATGAGAAGCGACATCGCTCACTTCCGCACTCTCAACGGCCATCAATCGACGCTCCATAATCAACCCCACCACCCGGGCAGTCTGCACGACCGAGTAAGAGCCTTCTCCGTGCGCATTGTTCTCATTTTTATAGTGTTGTCGGCCGAGAAACAATCTGTAACCTCTCCAGTTTCTGGGACGGTGACTGAATATAATATCATAACCTACAGCTGGGACTAGCTGGCATATGTTCATTTCGCTACCCTGGTCGGCCTGCACCCCTTTACTGGGAATTTGGTCTCGTGATCTCTGAGATGGAATGATGCAATCCAACCGGAATGGCCTGGCCGCTTCATAACTCGAGAATGCCCGGGCTTCCCTTGCCCCCCCCCTTTTGTCGTCCTTCATTCTCTGATGATTCACGGGGGGTTACATAGCCGACGCCGAAATGCTGGGTCTGGATGCTGTCCCTGACACCGAGGTCCAACCGCGACCTTTGCTGATGTCCAGCGCATGCTATTTTCACAGACCGCATTACCGGCCGGTATGCCATTGACCTCCCAAGATCTTCCTAGCTGCGATCAAAGCTTACGGATTCGGAAGATTTTGACGGAGACGGCCACCTTATTTATAGTCTGCTCAGCTGCGAGCCAGCCCAGGCCGATACGCAGAACGAGGTTGGAGTCCATCTCCGGGAGAATCAGCAGCAGCATCAAAGCCTGGGAATATCGATACAGGGCCCACAGACGGGTTTGCCCTAGAGGCTGTCAGTAGAGAAATCGAGTGTCCCGCACACATCACAAACACATCTCATTCTATCACCACCCGCTCTACCGTCTATATACCCCGTGAATCGTATAATCCTTCTTCGGCCCAGTGACAGTATACCCAATATTCCACTCCCGCAAGTTCACAGCCTTGAACGCAAAGTCGTAGTTGACGTTGTAATAATCGTCAATGCACAGATGTCCCGCCTTGGCCTGCCACCCCTTCTTCTCTCCCTCAGGCGCCGGCAGGAACTCAATCTCGTGGAACAGGTAGTCAGCGCTCTTCGCGTCGTCCGTCCTCACGAACCACACGCTGATGCAATCCTTCGCCTCGTCGTAGCGCCACACGTACCGACGCGTCGCTCGGAACACAAGCCCATTCGAGGCGCGGAACTCGCCGTCTTCGATGTAGAGGTACTCCGTCGCCAGGTCGTCCTTCACCCGGGGAGCTTGAGAGTCCGCGGGGCCGGAGGCGCACTTGAGGCCGGAGGCGGTCTTGTCGCGCAGGAGGAACTTTGCCGTGCCGCTGAAGTGTCCGCTCGGGTGGGAGGACAGTCTGCTCGTGAGGTCGCGCTCGAGGGTCCATGTGCCGAGGAGGCTGCGGAAGACGGCGCGCGCGACGAGGCGCGGGGATGTCAGGCCCGCGAGGGCGACTGCGTGGGTCTGTGCTAGGGACTTTTCCGCCTCGGAGCGCGCGGAGTTGTCTGCTCCCGGGGAGAGGTAGCGCGCGGGGGTGAGGACGTCCATGGGCCGGTTGTTGTGCGGGAGGGGCGGGGTTGGCGGCACGCGGGACGGAGAGATGGGGATGCCGAGGGCGGAGGAGAACTCCTGCATCAGGTAGGCGTAGTCGCCCATCGGGAACTGCGAGGCGCGGGGGTCGGAGCGGAGGGCGACCTGGGAGGCGGAGGCCTTGACGGCGTCGAGCAGGTTCGGGGGCCGGGCTGCGTGGACGACGGGGGTCCAGAGGGCGGTTAGGAGGCGGGCTTGCATCTCCATCACGCCCCAGTAGGGGGAGCGGTAGAAGCCGACGAAGCCGAGGGCCGGGACGGGGGCGCGGGGGAGGGTGCCGTGGAAGGAGAGGTCGAGGGGGAGGGAGGGGTGGTCTGGTGAGTGGCCGAGGGACTCGAGGATGCTAGGGGAAAGGAAGGAGAGGCCGGGGCTGGGGTCGAAGCCGGTTGCTAGGACGATGGCGGCGACGTCCTGGATCTCCTCCGAGGTTGTTGTTGCGGCGGTCGTGGAGGAGACGGACTGGAGCTTGCCCTTGGACACGCGGATGAGGCCGGAGCGGACGAACTCCATGTAGTTGTCGCTCACAGCGAGGTACGCCAGCTCGGCGTGGTGCTCCGCCGGGACGGCCACGCTCTCGGAGACGTCGGACTGATTGGTGCCGAGCGAGTTGGCGTAAATGCCGTGGGTGATCCTGGCCGCATCCGGAGCGATGTGGCCCTGGCTGTCCTGCAGGGGGTGCGGCCGGTTGTTGAGGTTGTAGGACGGGAGGTCAAGCGGCAGGAACGGGGCGGCGGCGGAGGCGGGCTTCGGAGTCGTGAGGAGTGGAAAGACCCACGTCGGGCGCTGAGCGAGGTGATGCACGGAGAGCTTGTCGGCACCCGGAACGGGGCTCGGGTCCGGGGCGTTGGCCGCGGCGGAGACGTGCGTCGCGATGGTGCCGGCGATCTCGACGCCGGACATCTGGCCGCCGACGACGAGGATCTTGCCCCCTTCGGGCTTGACGCCGTCCGGGAAGAGGGTCTGCAGGTCCCGGTACGCGCTGCTGTGAATGACGGGCACGGAGGCGCCCTTCACAGCGGCATCCGGGATGATAGGCTTCCCGAAGAAGCCCGACGCGACGAGCAGGTACTCGAAGTCGCGCGTCGTCTCCTCGCCGGTCTCTTCCGACCGGACCGTCACGATCCACTTCGTGTCGTCGACGAGCTCGGCTTTCACAACCCGGTGGCCGAGCTTGACCTCGGCGGAGGGGGCGACGTAGCGCTCGAGGTATCGCTCGAGGTAGCGGCCGACCTGCCAGGCGCGGGGCAGCTCCGGGTCCTCGGGCGCCCAGGCGAGGTCGCTGAACTGGACGGTGTGTTTGGACTGGTTGGCAAGCATGAGCGGGTGGACGAGGCCGGCGGCGTCGTCGCGGCGGGAGGGCCAGAGGCCGCCGATGCGCTTCTGCGCGTCGAAGATGGTCACCTCGAAGATGTCGTTTCGGGCGCGGTGGTTGTGGATGAGGGTCTTGGCCGCGACGAGGCCGGACGGGCCGGCGCCTGGGCTCTTGTTAGCAGACAGTGTACATGAGAGGGCTTTGATAGTGGTGGTTTGAAGTTACCGACGATGCACACGCGCTTAGCCATGATGGCAGGGGGGTGAGCGTGGGATGAGCAAAGGTGGGATGAGAAGAGACGGAGTTGCCCCTCACTCTGGTGAGTATCCCTGTCAAAGGATGAGATTGCCGGCGTGGGGAGAAGCTTGTTTCCTCTTTCTGAAGTCGATAACTCCTCTTCAGTCACATCATCACGTGCATTCGGGTATTGGGAGGGCGATCTCTCATCAACATCCGAGATGTACGGATGCTAAGGGGGAAGTTCTCACGTCAGCCCCGAATGCGCCAAAGGGAGTCCGTTGACGCTTCGGGGATAAGCCACGATGGGGGTTGTGGGTATTAGTCATTCTAGCCACCATCTGGTAACGCTCGGTGACAGCTGGCTGATGATCTTTTTCACGCACTCACTCATGCAATCGTCTCACTTTGCTAATGAGAAGTGAGATGAGATAAAAAGGTGAAATCTCATCAAGGCCGCGCTTTTCTCAAACAAAAGTCTTCCAAGTATCACAAGGAGTAATTGACACCGTTATCTGTCACTGGCCAATTGCCGAAATAGCAGAGATGACAAAATCTCGTACGATGTGTGGAACGCTCCACTATTTCCGGACAAGGCATCATGATGCACTAATTTTGCGGCAGTGTCAACACATCACGATGTTCAATCATCTCCTCAGCCCTGATGGTCTAGCGGTATGATTCTCCCTTAGGGTTGTCCTCCAACAATCTCGTTTGGGAGAGGTCCCAGGTTCGATCCCTGGTTAGGGCCTATTCCTTTTGCTTTTGCCCATTTCGACATCGGGGGTTGCGATGTTTGGGCTCGGCTCGGCTGTCTTTTTAGCACTGCTGTGAGTCATTGCTGGCCACTAAACGTGCACCAGAACTCCATTTTGCCGATAGACCAAGTCTTCTGGCTAGCCGTTAACGCATGCATAGCTTGGTATCTTGTTCAAAGGCTAGACAGACGTCGTTGTGTGAGCAGGCCGGCTGTCACGTTGCTGCCAAATGATGAATCCAATGCATTCAAGTCGAATTGGGTATCTAACGTAAAAGTACATGTGCACAGAACATCAAGCCATGCTTAAACGGTGTGGGTCATCGTGGACCTGGTCTGCTCCTCCACGACCTCACGGAAGATCTGGTTCTTCTTGTGAACGTCGTCGACGCCGGTGCGGTCCCCAAACACCTCGTCCATCTGCTCGAGCGTCTTGCCCTTGGTCTCGGGCACGAAGAACCAGACCCAGAAGAAGGACAGCGCGCAGAAGGCGGCGAAGAAGACGTACGCCCCGAAGCCGGTGCCCTGGATGAGGGGCGGGGTGATGAGGCCGATGATGAAGTTGTTGATCCAGTCTGCGGTCGCGTTAGCATTCTGTCCCATGCCTTCAAAGAGGTTCTGCAGGGGGCAACTTACTGGAGCAGGTCGAGACGGCAACGCCCTTGGCGCGCAGGGACGAGGGGAAAACCTCGGACGGCAGCGCCCAGGGCACGGGACCCCAGGAGAAGCCAAAGACCCAGATGTAGACGAGCAGGAAGGCGACGCTGACCCAGCCCTGGGTGGTGTAGCTCGGCCAGTCGTGCGAGAAGACGGCGACGAGGGCGGCGATGACGGTGTGGCAGACGGTCATGCCGACGGAGCCGATGAGCAGGATCCAGCGGCGGCCGAAGCGGTCCATGGTCCAGAGGCTGGGGAGCACGCCGACGAGCTGGACGCAGTTGAGGACGCCCGACATGATGAGCTGCATGTTGTGGTCCAGGCCCATGGTCTTGAAGAGGGTTGGGGAGTAGTAGATGAGGGCGTTGATGCCGCTGCATTCGGTGTCAGCATGGCGCATTCACACTGTTAAGAGCAAGTAGGTTATGATGCAAGACTTACACGAACTGCTGGAAGAACATGAGACCCGCGCCGACGTGCGTGCGCTTCCAGCACCCGGCCTTGAAGCAGTCCGTCCACGAGACGACCTCGAGCTTGAGGCTGCTGGAGATGTTCTTGTTGCCGGCGAGGGCCGGGTGGCGCTCGGCCAGCACGGCGCTCTGGAAGCGGGCCTCGGCGACGATCTCCATCCACTCGCGGCGCACGCGCGGGTCCGTGTCGGGGAGGGTGCGCAGCTTGGAAAGGTTGCGGAGGGCCTCGTCCTCGCGGCCCTTGGAGGCGAGCCAGCGCGGCGAGTAAGGGAGGAAGGCGGCGCCCAAGCCGAGGATGAGGCCGGGGAGGATCTGGATCAGGAAGGGCAGCTGCCAGGACCAGTGGTTGGGGATGTCCTTCGTGCCGTAGGTGATCCAGAAGGAGATTACGATGCCGGTCACGATGGAGAGCTGTTCGAAGACGAGGAGGGAGCCGCGGATTTCCGGGGGGGAGATCTCGGAAATGTACAGGGGGACGACCATGGAGAGCCTGGAAAAGAGGGAAGACGGAGTCAGTTTGCTGCGTAATGAATGCACGTAGGTAGAGGCAGGAGTGGACTTACATGCCGATGCCGAGACCGCCGATGAAGCGGCCGCCGACGAGCATGTCGTAGTTGAGGGCGGAGGTCTGGATGGCGGAGCCAATGGTGAAGACGACGACGGCGACCATGATGGAGCGCTTGCGGGAGATCCAGTCGGCGATCCAGCCCTGGTTGAGGGCGCCGATGAAGGCGCCGAGGGTGATCATGGCAGTCATGAGGCCCTTCTTGAAGCCGGAGCCGGCGGCGGTGTCCGAGACCTCGGGGAAGCGCTCGAGGAACTGGTCCATGACGAGGGTGACGGAGATTACTCCCTAAATCGTTGTTAGTATCTCTAAATATCACTGCTTAGAAGCGTTACTGGGTAGGCGGACCTGGTCATATCCGAACAAAAACCCGCCTACCGCTGCGAAGGCGGCGCAGAGGGCGACGTAGTGAGAGGCGAAGATGCCGCGGAATCCTTGGGGCGGGAGATGTCAGCTTGTGGTTTTTACCGGGGAAGGTTGGTGGCAGTTTGGGGGGGGTGTGGCGATGTACCTGAGGGTCCGTAAGGCTCGAGGGCTGCGTCGGAGAGGACAGTCTCTTGCTGCTCGGCAGAGGCGCCATACTTGGTCGACGTCTTTTCGACGTCGGATGGGGAGCGGTCACCCATGGTGTGACAGTTATCTGCTCGACTCGATGTTAGATCGTGACTGTTCCCGCTGAGAGTTGGCGATGTTGACATGAAACAGCTTCGTGACCAAGCTGGAGGCTACGGGTGAGGAGCCTTGGGACGAACTCACTTGGGATGTTCTAGACTTTGAAGAGAAGGGCCAACCTGCGGTCGGGGTTGCAACGGACAACGGATAGGCACAGATCAGACCGACAAGCCTGACAGGGGATGTTGAGAGAGGAAGAGGTTTTGGTCGCACTCGACTGAGTCGCAAAGGGCACGAGACACGAACATTCCAAACATGGCAAGCCGCGACGTCTTTATAGACTTTGGTAGCAATGCCTGGACTACGGTCGAGGGGAGGAAAGGAACAAGGACCTGCGCACTCACGCCTCCTCCCCGCATGGTCATTGTCGGTCCCGAGGACGCCCGTCCAAACCACGACGTCGGGATAGGAGAGGGGATCCACCGTGCTTGGAAAGCCGTAGATTCCTCGTTTGACAGCTTACTACGGTATCTAACACGTTGGATGGAATAGCCGCGGCGACCAATAACCGGGGACCCGTTGGTCAAAGGAAACCGCCGCTACAATTACACCGCACTAGATCGCGGGGGAATTAAAAGAGGGTTTCCTGGGGGAAGATGGGGAAACCGCACACCCCCCCGTTGTCCAAGACGGGCAAAGTACGCCTGCCACCATGCAGAGCGAGCGCCTCGTTATATTGGTCGCTTACAAGCTTGCCGTAGAGCCTGTACATGACACCGTAACGCTGCTCCAGCCAGGGCCAGGGGATCCGTAGGGCGCACCTCTTTCGGTCATCAGTCCGGGTGAGAAGCGCCGGGGTTATGCCCGCGGCAGTTGGCCATAACTTGGCAGCCGGGGAGCCGCAACGCTCGCAACGTACATAGTGTGGTATTCGAACATGTTCGAGAGGGTCGGAATCAGGGCCGATGACAGTGCTTGACGGTCGATCCCTGCGCGGCGGTTTACCCCTTCCAACCCCCACTATACCTCACGGAAGCAGTCGGTTAATCGAGCACCCGTGTGGAACTATGGAACGGCATCGAAGAGTATTGTGATATGATCCAGCTACTCGATCTTTCGACAATTGTTAAGATAGCTCTCTACCATTCCACGCACACCGCAGGGGGCGTCGTTGGAAGATTCTCGCAGTGTGTTGGGCCCGATTCGATCCCTTCGACCAGTCTCGAAAAGCTCCGGAATCACGCCGTGGAACGCTCCACACGGGCCCCAGGGGGGGCAGCGGGCAAGAGGAATAGTCCGGGGGTTACGTATTCCTTAGAGTTCCAGTACTGTCGCTATCGCTTCTGTTAACGCGAGTCAGGGTCTTACCGCCCTCTTTGCGGCAACCTGCATTGACACGTTCGTCATAGGTGTCTAGGGGGGGTTGTCTGTCAGCAATTCCAGCCGGTGGGAGGAGGTGGGAAGGGCAAAATGGGAGGACGCTAGGAACTTTCTGCCGTTTGGGTCTGCGGCAGCAAGTCTGTCCGACGCGGCCATTTCCAGTTATCACCAACCGGGCAATGCTTTAATCCCGTCGGTTTCCCTCGCGCGCGATTATCGTCTCATTTTCGCGAACAAACAACGCGAAATTGGGGCGGAAGAGGTCTCAAATCATGTCGACGACATGTCTGGTAAGTTTCATTTCCACACACCCGCTCGCTTCTTACCCCAGAGTTGCCACACGCACTCTCTCTGGGGAAGCGCCGTCTACCCCGGATTCCATCTTGAAGAGAATCTGGAGATGCACGGCTGGCCCTTTCTCCGGTGTCTGTTTCTCGGTCGCCGTGTGGGAGAAGAATCGGAGGCCCAAGCTGAAAGAGGGTACCGGATGATGATCTTCACCTCTCGGAAATTCAAACCTCATTCAGCGAAGAGCAAAAGGCCTCCACTCTTCTCTTACACGACTCAACACACGCGCAGAGAGAGATAGAGAGCTGAACCCACTAACGAGATCCAAAACAGGCATGCAAGAAGCAACACCTCAGATGCGTGTGGACAGATGACGCCGCCGCCGCCGCGGCCTCCGCGTCCGTACCCGCTGGTCCGCCGTCCTCTCGGACCGACCCCGGCTCTCCCATCTCGTGCATCCGGTGCAGGGCAGCTGGCAAGGACTGCGTCCCGGCCCCCGCCGTTCGGTTCAAGCATTCTACCGAGTAAGCCCCACGATTGGGAGACAGACGCCCCCCGTGGAGAGCCCCCGCGTCGTCACGAGGACGGGCTGTGCAGCAGCAGTAGTTGCGGGAACGCTGCTGATCACTTTTCCGTTTTTCTCCCTTATCAGAAACCCCAGCAGCTTGGAGCACACTTGGGTGCGTTTGCCCCGACGATGTAAGTCTGCCCGCGAGTTTCCGAATCACGATCTTGGCGCAGATGGAGGCCCTAGACACCTATTCGCTCATCTTACTGGAAAAAGGAAAGCATCGTTGGTTGGCTGACGACCCCCGTTCTTGATAGTATACTTCGTCGACGAGACGCAGGAACTGAAGGCCCTCTACTGGTCCAAAGACGGAAGTCCGCCTTTCCCGCAGCATTCGGATCGACCGAGCCAGGAGCAGCGTGTCGTCGAATCGACGACGCCCACGATCGACAACATCGTCCGTCAGCCCCAGCCCGTGACCGTCAGCCCCTTCAGCCGGACCTCCCCGACCCCGGCGGCGAGCTGGAGCGAGGTGCAAGATCGGACGCCTCTTCCTCCTCCCGTCTACAGCGCCATACCACCGGGCTCGACCCTCGGACTGGCCAACTACGAGCACCATGGCGACGTGGTGTTTCCCTTCACCCAGCCTCACGAGGTGAGGTTGATGAAGTACTACCTGGAATACATGTGCACCTGGGTGAGCCCTGCGAAACCCGAAATGGAGATTCTTGCTGTTACCGCAACTGAATTCTAACAAAATAATGTGTACAGTTCGACCTCTGCGACGCCCGCCGGCACTTCGCCATCGTCGTCCCCCAGCGCGCCATAACCTGTCCGACCCTCCTCAACGCCATCTTCGCCCTCTCGTCGCGGCACCTCAGCCTCCACGGGCAGTACGACCCCTACGCCTCGGACCGCTACCACCAGGCCTGCCTCGAGCACCTGACGACCATCTCCAACGACTCCTCGGCCTTGCGCAACGACGACCTCCTCGCCGCGACGATCCTGCTCCGCACCCTCGAGGAGCTCGACGTACCCCTGGTCGGGACGGACCACGAGGGCCACCTCCTGGGAATCCAGCTCTTCGTCAACACCCAGCACGACGACGGCGCGGAACCGGGCACTGCGGCGCCGAGTCCCCTGCGGCAGGCGAGCTTCTGGGTCGGCCTGAGGCAGGAGATCACCATGGCGTTTGCCACGCAGCGGCCGATCAAGGTGCGGCTTGATCATCTGCACATCGACCGGTCGTTCTCGCCTGCCGATGACGACTGCTGGGCGAACCGGGTCGTTGTGCACTGCGCCGAGGTGGTGCAGTTCTGCTTCGGCGAGGTGCTGGACCGGCAGGCGGAGTACCGCCGGCTGGTCGAGTATGACCGGTGCTGGCTGAGGGCGAGGCCGCCGTCGTGGCTGCCGATTGCGTACCGCGCTCCGGACCCCTCGGCGGGGAGGGCTTTTCCGGAGGTGTTTTATATCAATCACGCCGTTGGTGAGTGACTTTGGAAGGTTGGATCTATGATACTAGAACTGACGTGCGGCAGTCATTGGAAACGTGCATGGCGCCCTTGCCCGAGCGTTGCTTATGTGTCACGATGAGAGTATTCCGAGGATAGGACCTGGCCGGAGGCTGGCTAGGCAGAAGCTTGACGTAAGTCTACCTTTACAATTCTTCCCCAGAGTTTGGATCATGGCCCCTGACAGACACATCGTAGGACGATATACGAATGCAGATCCGGGAGCTGTGCGGAACGGCCCTCTCCAACAAGGCGACCATCCCGGCCATGTTCACAGCCTGTATGGGCGTGACGGCCTGCGGGGACAGGTTCACGGACGAGGCTGAGCAGAGGGCTTTGCTGGACATTTTGATCAAGACTGATGAGGAACACATGTGGCCAACGGGTTCAGCACAGTCTCATCTGAAGCGGGCGTGGGGCTGGGAAGATGATTGCTCACGGTCCGGATAGGAGCACGGGTTAGTATCTATGCACAAGTCCAGCAACCAAACCACCGACTGAAACAAGCCGGCAGTGATCCTAATATACCCTGTGTTCATTCTTCTGCGTTTTCGAGTTTTGCGGTCTCTTCCAGCAGACCCCATAGTTATCCCAAAGCCGAGACTTGTTGATGGGGAGCCACATTGACAACTCGCATCGTGTCCAGTTCAACCAATCACGTTCTCTACAATTTGTTGTTCGGCATCCCAATTCCGTAGGCTCCCCGGAACCCCCAATTCCCCAGACCCCGCTGTCTACGGGCCTTTTGAGGATGAAAGACGGGCCACCAGGGCCCAAGCGATTCAGATGTTGGGGTGCGGAGAAAAGATCATAGAATGACTCGTCCGAATATCCGTATCGGACATGACTTTTGACACCTGCATGCTAATCTCGTAAACTTCTCATCGCCGTGTGACCCTGTCTCTAACCGGCTCAATTGTTTGGGGAAAGAGACCGGGATGCACGCCGCCCGCATCAGCAGCATCTTTCAGACATCGGACCAAGTTGCCAACCTCGCCCGATTCGAATCGGGGCAACTTGCCCCGACAGCCATAACAACCAATACGAGTATTCGCTTTACGCAGTCTTGAACTCTCCACCTTCCTCTTTAACTCTTCAGGGAAGGTAAGCTAGGTTATGGGAAAGAAAAGGGTCCCCCCCAAAGCCAGGTTTCGCCTCAATTATTTTAAGCCGCTAACCTTCTCTCCAACGACGAACCCCACGTCTCCGAAATCCCACGCGCGTTGCTTCGTGTGTGTGCTTTGTGGGTTATCCGAGCTTTCTCTCTCTTGCAGATTTCCCATGGGTCAAACGTGTCTTTTCCTTATTGTCCATTGCTCGGAGTCGTACGGAAGAGGGGGTCTCTCTGCTTTTAGGTACTACACGTCAGTGGCGGGCGCCCCACGATAATCATCATGCCGGAAACCAGATCCCGGCCAAAAGGCCGAACCGCCTCAACGCGGAGACGATGGTGAGAAGACAGCTTGGCTTGGTGGGGTTTTGTGATGCTATATAATGCGTTGGACCGCTTCTCGAGAAGTCTCGGATAAGTCCCTGTTGAGTTTGTGTTACAGTCTTGTCGTGAAATTCTTTTCCTGTCTTGAGATACCCTCGCCACCCCCGCCGCAAATCGTCCGAGTTCATCGAACCGGTCCTCGCCCTCCCCCTCGATACCCCTATTCACAACCCAAACACAATGTCGACGAGAAAACTCCAAGTAGGCGTCGCCGGCCTCGGCCGCATGGGCAAGCGCCACGCCCTCAACTTCCACCAGAACGCGCCCCGCGCGACTCTCGTTGCGATCAGCTCCCCGGATGCCGAGGAGCGCAAGTGGGCCATTGAGAACCTCGCGCCGCACGGCGTTGGAGTGTACGAGTCCTACGATGACCTTGTCGCTCACAAGGGCCTCGAGGCCGTCTGTGTCGCTTCCGCTACCTCCGTCCACGCCGAGCAGGCCATCAAGGCCATCGAGGCCGGAAAGCACGTCTTGTGCGAGAAGCCCCTGGGCATCACAGTCGAAGTTGTACGTTCAACCCCTCTTCTAGCTGCTACGGCACTTCCCCTTGTCTTCTGATACTGACAACCTGCAGTCACAAACCGTGGTCGACGCGGCCGCGAAAAGGCCAGACCTGAAGGTAATGTGCGGCTTCTCGCGGCGCTTCGACGCCTCCTACCGCGACGCCTACGCCAAGGTGCGCGACGGCCTCATCGGCCGCCCCGCGGTGCTGCGCAGCCAGACGTGCGACATGTTCGACCCCTCGGGCTTCTTCGTCGCCTACGCCCAGTTCTCGGGCGGCATTTTTGTCGACTGCAGCATCCACGACATCGACCTGGCGCTCTGGTTCTTCGGCGAGGAGGAGGCGCGCGTGAAATCCGTGCACGCCGTGGGCATCACGGCCGTCGAGCCGGACCTGCGCCAGCACGGCGACCGCGACAACGCCGTCGGCACCGTCGAGTTCCGCGACGGCCGCATCGCGCACCTGTACGCCTCGCGCATGATGGCCGCGGGCCAGGAGGACGTCACCGAGGTCATCGGGACAGAGGGCAAGCTGTCGGTGAACATACTGCCGGCGAAGAACCATGTCAAGATCTACCAGCCGGGCGGCATCCGCCAGGAGCTGCCGCAGAACTACTGGGACCGGTTCCAGGCGGCGTTTACGACGGAGGCGATAGAGTTCACCGAGTGCGTGCTGGACGATAGGCCGGTGCCGGTCAAGCTGTCGACTGCTGTTGCGGCGGTCAAGATCGGCGCGGCGCTGCAGGAGTCGATGATCAAGGGGTACAAGATCTGGTTCGACGAGAACGGAGAGAGGACGGAGAAGGCTCAGCTGTAGTCAGTCACATAGAAATAAAGTAAAGAAAGGTTCCTCTTGGCTGAAGAGTTTCTATCCAGCATCGGTGACCAGCTAGCAACGTACGGAGCAAATCATAATGCATATAACCCCTCGCTACCTACATGTCCCACACGACTCCCCAAGTCAGATGATGAGAATCAGACCCTCTACCCCGGCTTCTTCACGAACTCATATGTACCCGGGAACTGCGGTGTATTTTGGGTTCCCGGCTCGTCCTGTATACGTTCTTATAAGTACACACGAGCTTACGTTGTTGATCAAGGATACGCAGGCCATTGTAGAGCGAGGGCAGGATAAGATGCGATGCTTCAACAAGTATCTACACCCGCACACAATGAACCCGTGCAGCTCGAAACCCCGAGAGCAAGGATCGCCAAACTACGTACCACCAGTCGAAGCCCGAATGCGAAGCCAACAATCACAGGAAGCAGTGATTCAGTGACATATGAAATACGACGCAAGTACAAAATCATGACTTGGCACTGCCTGCCAACCAGGCCGTCGCTTGTCTCATCATACCACAAACGCAGCTGCATCCCGCTTGAGCTGCCCGAGAAAATACTTTAGGGAATAATACGCGAAAGTGATACCTAAGTTTATCCCTTGGTCATCGAGTGGGCACTTTTTGATCTCATCTGACCGGTACCTGACCTCGTGTGAAACAGGAAAATGAAGATCCATGCCATAGCCCGTTACGGGCAATGAATGATGTGGTTTACTGGCTACTTAGCGCTAAATTTCCATTCCCGGCCACTATCATTGTGAAGAAGAAACAGTGTGCAACGCGAGTCGAGACAGTCACCGACGCTCAATCCGCTGTAGCCGTTGCCTGCTGTACTGCCGCGTGGCAGCCCAATTTCCAACAAACAGGTAGCAAAACACAACCATGAACAGTCCTGCCGCAGCCAACGGTCCCAGGATAGAAAAGACGGTGAAGCCGTACGACACCGCCTGGAAAGTTTCGTTTTGTTGGAGGACATTTGTGGCAAGGCCGACCTGCATTGCGCTCAGGACGACAGCAATGTACACGGTCGAGCCGGCAAGCAACGCAAAGTTGTCATAGAAAAACGAGCCATACTGGTTCCAGCGGGACAAGTAACCACGGAGCGGCGTTTTCCAATAGTAGTAGATCTTGTTGAGCCGGCTCAGGCGAAGCTCCCCGTAGTAAAATCGCCGGTCGATTCGGGGGTATATAGGCGATGTTCTCAACAACTCCCTCACAGTCGCCCTCCAGGCCGGCCATTGTACTCCTTCGGGAAGGAGGCGTAATTCCTTGGCGATTTGAAAATCACTCTCGTGGGCTACAAGTGCGGCGTACGAGAAGAGAAAACCAAGAGCGCGTTCCCGTCGGCCGCCACAAGCACACTGATTTGTTTCGATACTAGACGCGTTATCACAATGGAGGAACCTCACCCAAAAGCGCGGCTCGAGGAGGAAGCGCGACAGTGGCTTGACGAAGATGCGGTTGGTAGTCCACACGAGATGCAAGTCCATTCTCTCTGCGATCACGATCTCGCGATTGAGTACACGCTGGTGGTGGAGCGGACGAGGCGGCATGGGGCGACCAACAATCCACAACCAGCCGTGGATGTCGCTCAGCCGGCGTAAATCTGTCTCCTCATCAACCCAATCGTGGATGGAGGCCAGTTGAACGGGATCAACGTTGACAGCTGCAGGATCCAGGACGGGGAAAAGAGCGGGCGCCATCAGGTCGTCCTCTGTCGTCCGCATAGACGCAGGCAGAACGGACGCGAGATCGTCTTCAGTTCCTTGGGCGCCATCGTTTGCCAAGACCTGCTGAGGGAGAGGCAGCTATTAAGTTTTAGTATAAACAAATCCCTTAAGCAAGTATTTTGGGGAGCTCACTTCATTTGATTGCGGCATGTCGCCCGTCCCCAGGTGGAATATCATGCTGGAAAATGGCCGTTTCGTCGCTGAATGATCGAGGATTCATACCTCTGGGTGCAATCTTTCGTGAATCTTTTTAATTTAGAACAGTTGTTTCTGAAGCCTTTAATTTGCCAATGACCCGACGAGACACATATGTAAGTGAAACCCTCGAGTTTTGTTGTGCTACACAGCCTTGAGAACCGGTCCCAACAGCAACCACCGAGGGAGATATGTAGGGGCTGCATGATTTGTCTCGCAAGTGTTGGGATGGAACAAGTGGCGGGCTCTTCTCCGAGATTAGGTGATAATACGGAGTAAAATAGCTATCATCCAAGAATGAGCAGAAGGCCAAGGGGTAAAGACGACACGATTGAATTTAGCAAAATGAGAAACATCACCTCAAGGTTAGTGCCCATCTCAGAATCCGCCGCCAGCATCGCCTCCTCCACCGTCACCTCCCCCTCCCCCTCCCCCTCCCCCTTCTCCTCCACCTTCGCCGCCAAGATCACCCGCTACCTCATAGTCCCCTCCCCAGTCTTCACCTTCACCCCCTCCACCCTCTCCTTCCCCTGATCCCTGGTAGTCCGCTTCTACGTTACCATTGTCAACATCAACCGCGCCTACCGGGGGAACCATGTTTACGTCTCGTGGGAAAAACCTGACATCCGTGCCGCCCATTAGCCGGTTACCTGTCGCAACCCGCAAGTTGAATGACTTGGTGTATTGCTCGAGAACTCTGATGTTTCTGTCCACTTTTTCTCTGTCTTCTGCTGGAAGGTTGTTTCTCTGCTCTTTGAGCGTCTCAAGCCATGCGCCCATCACGTCGATCGGGACTCCATTCAACCGTTCGACGTACTCGTGGTTTTTGGGTGACACGAGATTGTCCGCGAACCACTCCCAGTCTGGTGCCTTTTCCTCAACAACTTGCTTCGCTACTTGGAGGATAAAATGCTGACAGTTGTTCGAGAACAGGTCGTAGTCGCCGAACTCCTGTATCCTCGCCTTGAACTTCTCTTCGACGTCTGCGGGCGTCATTGAGGTCGAGCCGAGAAGGCCGATGTAGTAGCGGTCTTTCTGGGGCCTCCCTAACTGCGTAATGGCTCTTTCGCGCTGCTCCATGTCGATAATGAACGGGGTTTTCTTGTAGTAGTAACCGTCGCGTCTGCTGTTTTGACAATATGGGCCATGGTTGGGGCACGTAGCAAGGCGGCATTGGTGACCGTGGCAGCAGCGGCCTTTTCCGCACTCGTGTCGAAGACAACAAGATCCGGCAACGCCGTGCTTGCAGGCGACTCGATGGCAACAGGCGAACCGCTCTCTTCGAAGCTCGTACTTTTGGTCGTGCAGAATCAGCAGCCAGTGTTTTAACCCCCCTTTATCCACATCATGCGAGAACCAGACCGATGTTTTTCCGTTGCCGATTATCTTCGACTCGTCTTGTCTCCTTTTTGTGATCAGGCGGCTCATGACTCTGTCGAGGAAATCAGCCCAGACCTGCGAAGAAATGCGAGGGTCGGACGAGGCGTCTTTGGGAAAGGGTATGTCGATCTCGCCAATGACGGACTTCTCCAAGGCTTCTCGCCTCCATCTGTTGAGATCTTTCGCGCGCATCTTTCGTCCGTTGTTTTCTCCGGGTGAAGGAGAGAGTTTGGGGCCAGTGTGTAACGCGTTACTTCTAGGGCGGGCCTATCACATACAAATATTCAGACATGGAAAACAGGAAGTGTTCCTGCCTATCGGCCGGAATGTCAGCTGTAGGGGCGGCGACGGCTTAATTATGGCCACACAGATGTTTCACAATGTGCAAACTACAGGGGCGAAAGCGGCAAATTCACCTCCATAGTCACACAGGTGTCTCGGTGCGTGTGTGTGAGTGTGTGTGGAGCATTGGGGGGGCGCTGCAAGCCGTGTATGTACCTCCATGGTACCATGGTTGTCTAGGTATGGGGGAGTAAACCGCAGGAGGGTTGTGTAACGGCCATGAATATATAGATTAATCACCAGGTGGAAATTTCCCACAGGTCTCGTTTCCTATAACACTACCTTCGTTTCTCTGTTCCTGCCCCTCACCGAAAACATGGCCCATTCGCAAGGCATCACGCTAAATAAGATCAAGGACGAAGCCGAGTCTGATGTGGAAATCATTGTGATTCACGGCATAGGCACCGACGATGGTTTTACGAAGACGCGGCCTTGGGTTCCCGATGATGGCGGCTCTACAATCAAATGGTTTTCCGACCCGTCGATGCTTCCCAGCTGTGTTGACAACGCAAACATCTGGATCTGCAATTGGGATTTCGACTTGCTTCTAACTCACGAGCTTGAGTCCAGGAGTTTGCAAGAAGTTACCTTGAGTCTCTTGGATACCCTTGAGCATCATCTGCTACAACATGCTGGGGCAACAAGTGAACCACCCCGGCCGATCCTTTTCATCACATTATGCTTCGGAGGAGTTCTGCTCATGAAAACTTTGGTATCGTGGAGTCGTATGACTTCGCCGTTGATCGACTTGAAAGCGTTTTCTGGCGTGATATTCCTGGCAACCCCTTTCAGCAGCGCTTCCTTCAAGAGGATGTCCCAATGGGCTAAACCCATCTTGGGGTCATGGGCCATGTCTAAGGAGCAAGAATTGGGTCCTCTCCTCGAGTTCTTTGAAGATACGGCAACCGAGTTTGAGAGGATCGTACAAGATTTCAAGATGCTCGTCACAGCTCACTGGCACTATCGGGCGCTGGAATGCCAACTCGCCATCTTCTCCGACGGCCTCTCAGGGGGGTTGCAATCGCTCGAGAAAGGACCTGTGAGTTGTCAGTGTGCCTGTGTGCATCATTATTCTGATCGTTTCTAGCTCGTCAACTTCGATGCCGTCAAAGAATCACAAACCGGTGGTGGTACGCATCCAATCTTGAGCACATTGCCCAATTCGGACGGTGGCTGGTACGATTCGGTCCGCCAAAGGGTCGAGGAGTTCCTCAGAAATATCCGGACCCGGTCGTCTGTCTTGTCGAGGGCCGACGAAGTAATTCGTGGCGGCTACCAAACGAAGGTCAAGGTTGAACAGCTTTCCCACGAGCTATGGCCAATCGAGCAATGCTCATTTAGCCTCCGCGAAATGGAAGACGTTGGTAAGAGCTGTCGAGATGCTTCACCCCGGGAAGGATTGCCCTTAGCAGAGCGACTGGGGGCTGAAAGCTCAGCTGGACGACCTCTAGTTGAGCTGCACCAACTTTTCGAGGATCGGGAAGATCAAAGAGGAGACATCTTCAAGCCACGCAGAATCCTCATCCACGGTCGAGCGGGCATAGGAAAAACGACTCTGTGCAAGAAAGCAGTGTATGAGAACATGACCAAAAAGCTCTGGACACCCCATTTCGATCGGATTCTATGGATCCCCTTGCGCAATTTGACGCACCATCGCGACCGGAACGATCTCTCTGACCTGCTCGTCAACGAATTCTTTTCCCAATCTCCCGATAAAGACGATTTCCTGGAAGCGTTGGTGAAGGAATGCGAAAGAAATGCGGCTAGAAGAACTCTATTCATCTTGGATGGTCTGAATGAGATCTGCCATGGGCTTGCTTGCCATGGTGTCAAGCGCGCTTTCGTCTTGAAGCTGCTCAACATGCCGAACGTCATCGTCACATCCCGACCAGGCGTCGCCTTACTGTCAGAAGCCGATCCATTTCATCTCAGACTCGAGGCAATCGGACTTAATCTCGATCGGATACATACATACGTCGAGGTCGTGGAACCGAAAAATGCCGACGCCATTAAGACCTGGATCGGGTCAAACCCAGCCGTCCAGGATCTTTGCCGAGTCCCAATCCAACTGAATGCACTTTGTGTCGGGTGGAACCAGACATGGACGCAATCTCAAGAAACGCCAACGGCCACTAAGCTTTATGGAGAAATCTACACACAACTGAAGGACCGGGGAGCGGCAGAGGTTGCGCAGTCCCTACAGCGAGAGGCCCTGAGCTTTCTCGAAAAAGCGGCCTTTGACGGACTCGTTAACAACACCCCCTTTTCTGGGTTTGAGGTGCCGGAAAACATTCGTGGAGCGATTGCCAACATCAGATTCGTTCAAGCGGCCAACATCTCGTCTCTAGGAACCGGCAAAGCTTCGTTTCACTTCCTACATCTGACCTTTCGAGAGTACCTTGCGGCATGCCACATCGTTCAGATATGGACAGAGTGTGCAGAAGACGCGAAGCGCGTTTTCCGTAAGCACAAATACGCAGCTCGTTTCAACATGGTATGGCCTTTTGTGGCGGGGCTTCTTGACACTGAAACACATGGTGTCGAGGCGTTCTTCGATGAGATGAACAAGGAGCCATTGGATCTCTTAGGACCAGCACACCAACGGCTCGTGATGCGTTGCCTCAAGGAGGTGCCCCATCATGTAGAGTCCCGGAAGATTTGCGAGGGGCTCTTGACCAACTGGCTGTTGGATTGTGGCAGCATCCGGCACGTGGTTTTGGATGAGCTTTCAGAGGCATATCTCTTGGATCTTGCCAAAATGAGGCCATCTGGGCACTTTTGGAAGAGCTCAAGCGCCCGAAACCTGTCCGAAGGCGTTATGATTGACGTCCTGAGAGCCCTTGAGAATCGTAAAGGTCTGTCTGAAGATGCAATCAACGAGGTTGCCCGTCTCCTGCTTGACAAGCACGTGGACGTCAGAATTGCGGCAGGGGATGCTTTGAGGAGCATTGGGAATCTGCCTGCTTCCACGCTTGGCACGGTTGTAAAGCTTTTGGGTAACAGGAAGGTCAGTGTTCGAAAGGCGGCAGCGGACGCTTTGAAGAGCAGTGACCATTCAACCTTATCCGGTCCCATAACGATTGCAATGGCCAACTGGCTGAAGGCTTTCACGACTTACGACAGCATGGAGGCACTTGATGCTCTGCGAGGATGGCCTGAGCTTCCCAAGCCCATACTAGACGCGGTTACTGCCTGCCTGAACTACGTCTTGAATCCAAATCTCCGATGGGCAGCAGTCTATGCCATAAAGGGCATGTCTCGCCAGCCCAACGCCGATCTAGCATATGAAGCAGTTGCCTGTCGCCTAGGCGATACGTACGAACACGTCAGATGGGCCGCAGTTTACGCGCTGAAGGATATGACCCATCCACCCGAGGGCGGCTCCTCGACGATGAGGAAGTATTTGAGAAGTATGAGGGCGGACGTCAAAAGGGCAACAATCGACTCCCTGAAGGGCCAGTCGCATCTACCTCAATCCGTGATAGAGGGCATTGTTGATTGTCTTGGCGACCGCGATGCTGTTGTCAGAAGGACTGCAGTGCACACTCTGAAAGGCCTGGAAAGGCTGCCCGAGTCTACGATCCGGAAGATTGCTGCCCTTCTGGAGCCGGAGCCGATACAAAAAAGAAACAAGCTGATCAGAGGATTCATCAGCAAGCTTAATAGCAGAGGCACACTTGCCAAGAGGACGGCGGCATTAGACGTTCTACGAGACCGACCGAATCTCAACGAGCATGTGGTCAAGACGATTGCCGGGTATATAGGGGACGGTAACGTGGACCTTCGATGGTCGGCAGTGTACGCTTTGAAGGGCCAACAGCATCTACCCATCGACATGATCATAGGATGGTTAAGCCACGAAGACGTGCATGTCGCAAGGGCGGCAGAAGACGTTCTGAGGGGCAACCCAGACCTATCCAAGCGTATATTCGATAGCATTTCGAGTGACCTCCCGGAAGATGGGGGTCCGGAAGCGGATGCGTCGGCAATTGATTGGCTCAAGAGGCTAAAGCATATCCCACTTCTACCAAGGTCCACGATTGATCGAATTGTTGCAGCGGGTAGTAGCGTTGCGGGCGTTCGAGAGGTGGCAGCGGACGTTCTGAAGGGCCAGCCAAACCTATCCGAGTCCGCCATAAGTGCGATTGCTGCTTGGTTGGGCGACAACGACCAAAACGTCAGGTGGGCGGTGGTGGACGTTTTAGAGGGTATTCCGAGCCTGCCCAACTCCGCCATACAGGAGATTGTAGAATGGGTTCGCGGCAATGACTCGAAAGTTCAGAGAACGGCACTTCATGCGCTGGCAGGCAGGCCGAAGCTTCCTCCGCTTGCGGTCTGCGCGATTGCTGATTGTATCAGTTACGAAGATGAGGACCTTAGAACTGTGGCATTATACGCCCTGAAGGGTCGCCGAAATCTCCCCAAAGCCGTACATACCAAGTTCGTCCAATGGCTGAGAGATGGCAATGTGGATTACACAATTTTAGGATTGGATGGTCTGAAGGGGGGCCCGAACCTGCAGTCAATTGCAGGGGCATTGAAAGCAATAACCGACTGTTTGCGCTACGAAGAGGTGTCCGGCAAGCTGTTTGGACTCGGTGGCCTTCGATCTTTCGGAAAAGCGTCCCCGACAGTGAACGAGAGGCGCATCAGAAGAGCAGCCGCGGACGCACTGCGGTACCAACCAGAGCATCTCCTCTCCGTACAAGTTGAAGAGATTCGTGGATGGTTGACCGGAACCCCAGGCAACGATGCGAACTGTAGGAGAGCGGCAGTATATGCCCTGGAGGGCAGGCCAAATCTTCCCGACTCCACTGTTGATGCCATTGCTGATTGCATCTGCAGCAACAACGCGCTCCTCAGAAAGGCGGCATTGGACGCCCTGAGAGACCGTACAAGCCTGCCTGAGTCTACGATCAAGAAAATCACCAACTGGCTGAAGCCAAGCACGGTCAAAAAAGACGCCCGAAGATGGAAGGATGGTGGAACCGTTCGAAAACCACAACTTCTCGAGATCAGAACGGCGGCACTACGGGCTCTCCAAGATCGATCAAATCTCTGTGGTCCCGTACTTGACACAATTGCCGAATGCCTACACGACGAGGACACCAATCTCCGATGGTCGGCAGTATACGCCCTAAAGGGACAGCCCGACTTGCCCGAGCCTATGATTGCTAGGTGTCTAGATGACGAACATGTGGTCGATATCAAGTGGGCGGCCCTGGACGTTCTGAAGGGCCATCATAACTTGCGCCAGGACACAGTTAGTGCGATTGCCAACTGTCTTCGCAACGAGGATGATGATCTAGAAAGAGCGGCGCTGGAAATTCTGAAGAGCCAGGTGAACCTGTCCGCCTCGGCAGTCGAGGCTCTCCTCAGCTTCGAAGGACTCGACAAACAGTCGACTCTCCGGTTGATACGGCACGACAAAATTCGCCAGGCGCTCCAGAAGGCTCGCAAAGGAACTTTTTTTGACGCACTAATTCAGGCGGCACGAGACTACCATCTGACTTGGTCTATAGATGGGAACGAGTCTAGGATAGAGACAGAAGAAGCGGGTTATGTCACTTATTGCCGATGAGAAGATATCTTGGAGGACTTTGGTGTCCGGCGCATCGTCGACAAAGCTAACGCTCAATATTACACTACCAGTCCACGAGTATCTTGGCGACTGTGGATGTGGAGAATTGGCTGCCATTCGACCTTGGGAAGCTTCTGGCTTTTCTGCGAGAGGTATTTTAGGCATTGAATGAAGATTGGCATGCTGATTGGAGAGGGGTCATCTTTCGAGAGATTCAGAGATTCATCGAGGTTCGGGTATCATAGAAAACCCAGTTTGGATAGGGGTACCGGCTAAATGTTGTAATACTACGTACAGGAATTGTACATATTGAGAGATAGTTAATGTTTATGGAAGAGGGTTGCGATTCCTTCCAAAACGTCCCAGAGGTTGACGCATTCGGCCAGTCAGAGGGACCCTACGGAGCACAAGAAACCCTCATCAGAAGGCTTTCCTGTGAAATAACGGACTGTTGTATCTTGAATTTTGCCGCAGAAAGATTCAAGCTTCTGTCAACAGACTTCAGTTCTAGTTACTCAAGTAGGAAAAAAATCAAAGAAAGGTTCCTCTGGGTTGAAAGCTACCAAGTGTCGGTACTTGTAGTGAGCGGTTTGAAATGTACGGAACTAGTGATGACGTTTGTGATCCGTCATCGCCTGTATAATCCGATATCGCCCACATATTCCTGTATGACTCTGTGGTCCCAGTTTCCCACACATCTCTGCACTACACCCCTCTTCGTCCCGCTACCAACACCTTAGGCCGCTACAAAAAGTGCGGATGAAACCCGTTACCCCTCGAGGTGGCGGCTGGAAGGGACGATGGGCCGTCTCGCTCAGCTCTGTCTCCGTCTTCTCTGCTTCTCCCTCATCCCCTTCGCCAAAGGCTTTTTTGGGCCATGGCCACCGTCCTTCCAGTGGCATGTCGTCGTAGATGACGTTGATGTTGTTCTTTGGATCAAACGAGTCGTAAAAGTAGGCAACTTCTTCCGCGGGGTCTGCACTTCTACCGGCCTTCTGAGAATTGCCGCGGAACTCAGATCTGTAGACAGTGTTCCACGCGATAGCCCTGAGTATCATGTGGGGTCGGAGGTCGGACACCCTAAACTGGGTGAGAACTTCGTCTCGGGCGTGAACCATGAGGAATCCAGCCCAATTGCAGTCCTTGCCGAGGTCCGAGATGAAGTAGGATCGAACCATAGTCTTGGGCTTTTTGCGGCTTTTGTTTTTGTCCTTTTCGAGTTCCGGCTCAGGGTCTAAAACAGACATCTCGGGGTGAACGTTGGCGGCCGTCCAGTGCAGGCCTTCTCGCATCAAGCGCGGCAGATCTCTGGTCGAGAGAACTAGTTCAGCCGTCCAGCTGATGTGTTGCGTATCTTCACCAATCTCGTAAGGCACGGGAGAAAGCTCCATGATGACTGATTCTGGAACATCCTTCCATTCTTCCCAGACGGTTTTATAGGTTGGAGAGTCGGTGTGGGATAGAGACGTTTCCCTTCCCAGGGTACGAAAGCCGCGACGGATCAGGTCGTTTATCTTTGCTGTCATCGTGGCTTTTTCTTTGGTGTGTCGGAAGGTGTGAATAACGGAAGGATGGAAAGGGGGAAGAAAAGAAACGATGGATACCCGGGGAAAAAGAGTATGAAGAAGCGGAGCGGAAGGAGCGACGCGACGACGAGTTTATAACAAAGAAATCCAAGCAACTATTGTTGGTTTACCAGGGGTAAACACATCTCGCACGAGAGGTTTGTAAGTGAAGCAAAACACGTAGTTTCGTATTAGATCTCGAGGGTTGCTTGTTGGTAGGAAGGTTGGTAGGCGGAGCCCGATCCGTGGAGGAGGATAATATCCGAGCTGTTATCGGTCGTATCGCGTTATCGATAAGACCTTACGCCATCCTCCATGGATTGACAATGAGGGCTCCCCATCTCGGGCGCCATGGTGCCATGAGCCACAGTAGCCCACGGCTACTGTAGGCCATAGGAGTTAGCCATGGGCATCCCTTCTACCTAATATTCCGACAACTATAAAAAAAATTTAAATTCTTTCTTGTCTTTCTCCCTTTTCTTTTCTTCTTTTTGGGAGGATGTGGGGGGCCTCCTCGCGCCATCGAATTAAACATTTTACTGCGCCTGGCTGCTCTGCTGCGGCATGGCTGTTGTCCATTGCTGTTGTCCATTGCTGTTGTCCATTGCTGTTGTCCATTGCTGTTGTCCATTGC
>WIGO01000214.1:55911-76583 GCA_014235945.1 Colletotrichum plurivorum
GCTGTTGTCCGTCGCTGTTGTCCGTCGCTGTTGTCCGTCGCTGTTGTCCGTCGCTGTTGTCCGTCGCTGTTGTCCGTCGCTGTTGTCCGTCAACCTGGGTCCTGACGAATCCGTCAAGAGGCGATGCCTCCCCCAACCGCCACTCTCAAAAAGGCCTGATATGGTTGTCGAAGAGTATAACCCAGGTCCCTTCAGGCGTCTTTCCTGTGAGAAACAGAAGCTTCCGGTGCTTTAAAACGAAGACTTGAAACAATATCACGAGCCCGTGGCAACCTAACTTTTGAAAGCCGCTATTATACTTACGTAGTGATCGAGTAGTGATTGAACGTCTGCCTTGCAATGGTGTGCTGCCCTCTCTACATCCTCGTCCTCTCTACATAGACATCGGACAACCACGCTAATTGTGTCCTGGAACAGGTGCTGGTTGACCTTGATGAACAAGATCCGTCGTGTCGATTGCTCTGAAATACTCGTTTCAGCCTCTTGCAATGGAATACCCCTTAGCTACATATAGACTCAATATCGACATCGTCAAACACGTCCTCATCGTCGTACTTGTTGTCATCGTCAACCATCTGGTCATCCTCTTCATCGAACTCCTCAGCGTCGCCAGCCTCAGTATCCCCGTCATCAATTTGCAACGCCTCCATGCGCTCGATGAACTCTTCCCGAAGGCGATCCAGGTAGCTGGCCAGTGCTGGCTCGTCCAGCTCAGACTCGTTTGCCTGCTTCAAATTGGCATGCAGGTTGAGAATCAGCTTGCGTCGATCGAGCATCCTTCTCGCCTCAGAGCTCTGCCTGTTCTTCTCCCTCTGCTCTCGAAGAGTTCGAGCAACGTACTCCGCCACCTCGATGAACCGCTTTGGGAAACCTATGGCCTTCGCGAGAGTGATACCGTAGAGCGTTTGTTCCGCCTTTCCGGACTGGATCTTGTACGTCATGGTGAGTTTTGGGAGGCCATCCTCCGTGGTTGACGTATGACACGCCAGATGCGTGTTCAGTACTCCAGGACGATCAGCAAGAACCTCAGCTGCTAGCTGTTAGAACTCGTCGCCAGAATACAGAGATGTAGGTGTACCCTCACCTAGTTCCATGAAATGCGTGGCAAACATAACGGTTGCGCGACTCTGGATCATGGCCTCGGCCATCGCGATGGCAATGGCGAGACCATCTTGAACACTGGTTGAACGGCCGAGCTCATCGACGATGACCAGGCTTCTATTGTCGACGTTCCTGTCAAACATCAGCCACTGGAAAGGCTCGCCGACGGCGCGCTCATGGCTTACCTGAGTATGAATGCCATCTCCTGCATTTCGACGGAGAACGACGACAGGTTGACTTCAATGCTGTCATCGGTCGACACTCGTGCAAAGAGGCTGTGGACGATGGGGAATGTGGCACTCTCCGCCGGCACGAAGCAACCAATCTGCGCCATGATTTGGAGCAAGGCGATGCCTCTGATGTAGGTTGTCTTACCGCTCATGTTACAGCCGGTAATAATGTGGAAGTGGTAGTCCTCGGCAGCGTAGTAATCGTTGGGAACGCAGCCTTCATCGAGTATCTGCCGCCATGGTCAGTCAGACTAGCATAGTTTGCATGCCGGAGCAACGTACTTTGTCCAGGATTGGGTGTCTTGCAGCTCTGAGAGCCAGCGTCTCCGTGATATCCGGGCGAACCCAATTGTACATCGAAGCGACGTGCGCAAAGGACGCAATCATGTCGAGCAAGGCAATCGACTCGGAAATGCGGTACAGCGGCGCGATCTGGGTCCTGATGCTGTCAATGAGATCCTGGACGACTTTGTCACTGAGCATGACAACCTCAGCAGAGGAGTCCGAAATTCGCTGGTTTAACTGCTTGAGCCGAATCGTCGTGCACTCAATCTTGCCCCTCTTTGTCACTCGGTTGACCAGGATATCCGGAATTGGCCGGTCTTCGTACTCGACCTCACGGACGGCAAGATAGTACTGGCGCTTGGGTTTGAACTGAAGGCTGGCTTCGATCCCAAGTTCAGCTAAAGAGCGGTCAGCGCTCCGCCGAAGCCGACAACTCTCAGGTAGTGGCTACAGACTCCTGAGCAGGTCTACATGCTTCATAACCTCCTCTGTGTTCTCTTTGTAAGTTTGCCGGGCTACGTCCAGCAGACCATTGACTCCAGACTAGCGGGAATTTTGGTCAGTGGCTCTTGTAATACTTTGAGGAGGAGCAGTACCTTGACTGCAAACATTCGCTGATTCCGCTGGTCAAGCGGGTTTTTACTGCGCACGACGTCCTCGTTGAGCGTTTCATATATGAGATTCCGGACAGTCTCGTACATGGTCGGTTGGAAGAGGTTCCTAATCTTGATTAGGAGCGGCGATGAGGCCGGGGCAAGCGCCTGTTGCAGATCAGGCACCGAGTCCAGAAAGCTCTTGACTGTGAGAATATTGTTCATGGCCTTCTCCGACTCGGAGATTGATGGATTATTCGGAATGATGACAAGCTACCAAGATTAGCGAGACTCGTGTTGAAAGTCCGCAATGATTACCTTTGTCAACAACGTTTCCACGTCTGGGAACGACCGAAGAGCTACTATGCGTTAGCTTGAAGACAGAATGGCGAGAATGGTGCTTCCGGACCTGATCTGACTTCGGTGAACATGTCTTGGGATCCAAGAAGCTCGTCCAGAGCCTCGTAGCGAGACTCCAAGTACTCGTCCTTGAGCGTGGGCGGCTGGAGGATATTACTGCGAAGGACCCGGGTTCCCATTCGCGTCCGGGTCTGGTCAAGGAGACCGAGGAGGTTGTCTTTGGAGCTCGCACTTCGCAGGTTTTGGAGAATCTCGAGAGAGATGATTGTGGATACGTCAATCATCATGGTGTCTTCGCAAGGTTGGTACCTCACCCGAAGGGAGTGACGAACGATTTTCAATGAGCACTCGCTTTCTAGGTAGGAAATAGCCTGGCACAACGGTCAACACATGATAGACAAGCCTAGAAAGATGCTTACAGCGGCAAGCGCGCAGGTGGCATAGAAGCTCCCCTTCAGTGCCACCTTGATAGCCTCTGCGTCTTCACGAAAGGCATAGGCGTCGATGTGGTGCAGGCCTTCCATCTCAGACCAATGCCGCCTGTCGAAGGGGACGATCTTGGTACCTGCCATGTGTTCTTCGATATGGTTGTATAACCGCGACTTGTGGTTGGGGGGACAGCTCGAACTGACGATCAGGATATAAGAGGGCTCGAGGATGTGGAGCTTGTGGAGAGTGCGAACGAAGAAGCGGTTGTCGGAGATCTGGCTGAGAAGCACCTCGCCGGTTGTCGTGTTCACGGATGCCATTCCGACGGACTGGGCGACTCCGCGGGCTTCGCTCAACGCACACACAATTTCGTACTTGTCGCTGTTGGGGAGGGGTGTCCGCGACGCACGACTGGTGTACGAGGTGGAGGGTCGAGTGATGTAGGACTGCGAGTCGTATGACTCCGAGGCATGCGAGTAGGAGGTGTATGATGGGGATACTAGATTGGTCCCATTGCCGTCACCGTAGTAATCATAGCTTGGAGTCTCTTGAGCACGAGAGCTGCTCTCCTGAGGGGATGACGGGTCGGGCGTCACGGTGCAGGTGTAAGCCCTGCTGCGGAAGGATAGGGCACTGCTGGCTGTGCCGCGACGTGCCTCCTTTGCTTGTGCGATAGGGGAACTGCTGAAATACGGAGAGGATCCTCTAGGGATCATCGGTGTCTGTCTCCGGGTCATGATAGGAGAAGTGACAGACCGGGAAGTTAATGAGGACCGGGAAGTCAACGAGGACCGTCGAGGGTCCAGGTCGGAGTCAGGCGGACGTGGGCGGAAGTTGGACGGATCCATGTTGGGATGAGGAAAGGAGGGAACGGTACTCTGTGATGGAGGCTCTTCGACAGAGAGCTTGCAGAGATTTTCTTCAGAATGGAGGCGAAGATCAAGGAAAGCGATAGATATGGATGTCAACCATCGAGGGCAGTCACGACCACGGCCGCTTCGCTCCCTCCTTCCACTTACACGCGAAGCTCTCAAGTACCTAGGTACCTCTTAGTGAGGCTTCTTATCGAAGTATGCATTAACCGGGGCCAAGGCTGCCCCAGCCAGATCTGGGGGTGGAGCCACACGCACAAGCCAGCTGCCGTCGCACAGACCACGTGAGAGCTGGCGCTGCACCTGCCACCAATGCCATGTCGCAGATGCCTCGCAGTGGAGCCTTCTCATCAGCCCCGTACCTACGCTGTTCGCCCGTGGGAAGAGTTTGCACAGGCTCCCGAAGCAATCCGCACAGCTTTTGCCCACCTCAGACCCGAACCGCGTCGCGCCGCGCGACAACCCACGAGACACCGAAAGGGTCCCCGTCTCGATCCGACGGACGCCGATTGACGAAGCCATCACGAACCGTTTTCCCACCGTGGCGCGAGTGTGTGCGCGCGCGCCGGCCGTCGTCGTACGCACACCTCCACCCCCGCTGCCGAAGAACCGCCCACCATGTTCGGCATCCTGGGCGCTGTCAACGTCGACAGCAACACCAAGACGTACACGTCCTTCGAGGAGCTCTTCGCCGCGCTGAAGGCGCGCATGCAGAAGGATGGCTACAAGGTCGTCAAGTCGCGCACGCACCGGAACAAGGTCGGCGGCACATACGAGAAGGGCAGCGAGGTCGTTCGATGCGATCTCGTTTGCGACCGTGGCGGCCAGCCGTACAAGTGCACCGCGACCCAGCTCAAGACCACCACCAAGAAGACGGACTGCCCATGGAAGGCCAAGGCGGTCAACCGTAAGACCATGGGCGCCTGGCTCCTGACTATCATCTGCGACGAGCACAACCACGAGCCGCGGACCCCCGACCCGCCCACCGACGAGGAGGATGTAGACGCTGAGGGCGATGCCGACGTCCAGGACACCTCGACCAGTATGTTTCGTCTCTCTCTTTTCTGTCGTTTGTTCCATACTAACCAGAGATAGTGCCGGAGCCAGAAGCCTCTGTTCCCGCGCCCGATCCAGCAACGTCCCTCGCCCTGGCTGTAGCGGGGGTCTCCAGCAATCACATGCGGTTGACGGGCGATACCTTCCACAACTTCAAGGCGGAATACCGTAAGATGTCCAAGCCGGAGCGGTTTGGCATTCTCGCGCAGATGCAGTTGCGCATGGCGGCGCTCTATGCCATCGAGAACGAGGACCTGCAGAGACAAGAGCGGCAGGCCCGGCAGGAGAGGAAACATCAAGAGATTGAGGACACTCGTCGCAAGTCACAGAGCGCACAACAGCCGCAGCAGACACCGGTACAGCAACCGCAGCAACAACAACAACACCAACCACAGCAGCAGCAGGCACAACCTCAACCGCAACAGCACCAGCAACCGCAACAACTTCAACATCAAACACACCAACAACACCCGCATCAACAGCCACAGAACCACAACCACAACCACAGCCATAACCATAGCAATAATCACAACCACAGCCGGGCTGCCCAGCAGCAGCAGCAACAGCAACAGCAACAGCAACAGCTGAGCCAGATGTCCCGCGACAGCATGGGAGGCATGTCGAAGCACCCTTTCGAGCAGTCGGCCCACGACGAGCATGCGCAGTATCGCGACCGACAGGCCGATGTCGGCGAGCGCCACCAGAACTCCATGCGCATGGCGCGGGACCACATGGGCAACGCCGCCGTGCAGCAGACATTCGTGCAGCAGACGCCCATTCCGGTGCCACAGTTTGGCATGCAGCCGGGCTCCGCGGGTCCCAGCACCAACATGTTCCGGCACTACAGCACTCCGACGGCAAACAACGCCGGGGCGCCGGGGAGCGGGGGTACACCGACTGCGAGCCATAAGCGTCGGGGTCGGCCGAAGAAGACGGGCATGGATACGCAGAACCTTGACGCGAGTCTACACATGGGGAGGTGAACGGTGTCGTAGGCGCAGTTGCTGGTGCCTCTATTGCCATCGAAAGGAGGGAAAGCGTTCTTATTATTTACTGGTTAATAGGGAAGATGGGGGAAATCTGCAGGAATACCTCGAGCTGGGAAAGCTACGCGGACGGGAGGATCGGGGCGTTTGTATGAGCAGAGAAGCCTGGGCCAGCTCAACCGGACATTGCTGTCGCCCCAGCAATGTCCTGGCCTGGGTACGGGTTTCTTGTTTCTCGCCGGAAAAGCGCATTTCTGAGATGGAGCCGCAGGGGTTGCTCCAAGTCTGTTTATCTTTATTCTTTGCTTTTTCTTTTTGGCAGCCCGGGGGTATGTGTCGTCAAGTCGCATCGACACCCCCCGCCTTAACAGAGCGTCACTCTGACCCCACCAGTTTCTGATAGCGCATCTCCACGACCCGGTACGCATTATGGACCCTTGAAGGTTGTGCAACTTTTTAGCGGGGCCGCTACCTAATTCAGTGTCATCGGACAAGCTCTGGCCGACTCCCCGACCGCCTTTCAAAATTTCTGCCCCACCATCCTGCATCGCATCGAAATCCTCGATCACCAGGAAAAAAGTCCGTACCATCGAGACGGGCAAGACACATACACGCACACAAAATGTCGACAGTAGTACCCCCGCCTTCGAAGCGCCAGAAGCGCGAGCTTCTCGAGAAGACGCAAACGCAGCAGGATGTCACAGCCGTCCCTCCGGGTCTCGAGGGCTCCTTCAAGGCCCGCTTCGTCGACGGCGACGGCCAGCAACTCGCGGAGGTGATTGAGGTGCCTCTCGCCGACGCCTCGGAGAAGAACCTCACCCTCCTTTTGAATACTCTGCTTGGAAAGGTAATATTGCTTCCGTGACCAATTATGTGCCGGCCAAAGACTGACTTCGACCCGGCCAGGAAAGAGAAGAGTTCCTCCCCTACAAGTTCCGCATTCACATCCCGGACACCGACATCATCGTCGACACCTACCCCTCGAACCTCCTCGAACTCCTCCGCAGCCATGGCGTGGCCAACCCCTTCGAGACCACCATCACCCTCTCCGCCGAGCCGCAGGCCGTCTTCAAGGTCCAGGCCGTCACCCGCATGGCGCACAGGATCCCCGGCCACGGCGAGGCCATCCTCGCCGCCCAGTTCTCCCCCGAGACGAGCAAGCTCCTCGCCACCGGCTCCGGCGACAAGACGGCCAGGATATGGGACACGGAGACGGGCACCCCCAAGTTCACCCTCTCGGGCCACGCCGGCTGGGTCCTCTGCGTCGCCTGGTCCGCCGATGGCCGCCGCCTCGCGACGGGCAGCATGGACAAGTCCGTCCGCCTCTGGGACCCGCTCAAGGGCGTCGCCGTCGGCCAGCCGCTTACGGGCCACGCCAAGTGGGTGACCAACATCGCCTGGGAGCCCTACCACCTATGGCGCGACGGCACGCCGCGCCTCGCCTCCGCCAGTAAGGACGCCACGGTCCGCGTGTGGGTTGTCAACACGGGCCGGACGGAGCATGTCCTCTCGGGCCACAAGTCGAGCGTCAGCTGCGTGAAGTGGGGCGGCACGGGGCTCATCTACACGGCGAGCCACGACAAGACGGTCAAGGTCTGGGACGCCGTCAAGGGCACCCTCGTCCACACGCTCTCCTCGCACGCGCACTGGGTCAACCACCTCGCCCTCTCGACCGAATTTGCCCTGCGGACGGGCTTCTTCGACCACACGCCCACGCCGGAGACGGAGGAGGGGAAGCGTACTAAGGCCAAGGAGCGGTTTGAAAAGGCGGCCAGGATCCAGGGCAAGGTCGCGGAGCGCCTCGTCTCGGCCAGCGACGACTTCACGATGTACCTCTGGGACCCGTCCTCCGGCACCAAGCCCGTGGCGCGCATGCTCGGCCACCAGAAGCAGGTCAACCACGTGACCTTCTCCCCGGACGGCACGCTCATCGCGTCGGCGGGCTGGGACAACCACACGAAGCTCTGGAGCGCGCGGGACGGCAAGTTCATCAACACGCTGCGCGGCCACGTCGCGCCCGTGTACCAGTGCGCCTTCTCGGCCGACTCGCGCCTGCTCGTGACGGCGTCCAAGGACATGACGCTCAAGGTGTGGTCCATGGCGAGCCACAAGCTGGCGGTCGACCTGCCGGGCCACCAGGACGAGGTGTACGCCGTGGACTGGAGCCCGAGGGACGGCGGGCGCGTGGGCAGCGGCGGGAAGGACAAGGCCGTCCGGCTGTGGTGCAACTAAGGGCTGCTGCGACAACGAATTTCATGGCAAGGATGATTTGGATTTGGTTTCGGCATCGTAGAACGGATACTGCGCCAAAAAGAATATACCCCGATTTATTTTTCGTCGTTCCAGCCTACACTCTTTCCTCGGTGCCTCTCCAGCATTGCGCTCGATGTCTCCCTCCGTCTGTGGTATCTACATCTACGTCTTGGTTATGTGCCATATCCACGAATACTTGCTGCCCGCAGTAGGGCATGTCAGAGGAGCATCGAGGTACCCTGGCCCTCAAAGCTTGCAGGGTAGTGCTGTTCAGTCGTACTGCACCGTCCTCGGCCAGAGAAGAGGGAATGAAGGAGGCGGACGACGAGAGAGGAGGAAGGAGAAGGGCACAAGACGGCGTCGACGATCTTCGTCGTGTAGACAGCCATCCTACGCCTTCCGAAGGCGAGATAATTACTCCGGGCAAATCCACCGCCGAATCAGAAACAACATGCCTTCAACGACACTAATTCCTCTCTGCTTTCTGTCAGTTGTCACATTGACACACAAATCATTACAAAATCAGTTCCTAGTGGTGCCCTCACTGCCGTCCTGATTCTGTCTGCATCGTCACTCATCGTCGTCCTCGCAGAGTCCCCAGTGCTCGACTTCAGCCCGCCTTAGAGGAACCCCTGTCAGCATTCTGCCCTAGGACTGGTTCGTCTGGTAACACGACATCCCTGTTTTTACTCCTCTGAGTGAAGACCCTTCCAGCAGTTGGGCATGCAATTCTCCATCGCCTCTCCATCACGTAGTAACCTCACAGAAGAAAACCATTTCCTTCCCCTGTTCATCTCTTTTTTTTTTTTCCTCAAGTCACCCGGCCGTTTCGGCCCAGTCTTCCATCCACTTTTGACATGTGGAGTGGGCTCCGCCTCACCAACTGTTTGAATGCCAAGAGAGGAGGGGGAAAACCCTCATGTTTCTGACAGTCAAACACTCGTGAAGAGGGAGAGGAACGAGGGGTGAGACGGCAGCGGCGGCGCATCTGGTTGAAGAATTTCTCCAATGACCTATAGGCCGGCATGGCCCTATCAGGCCCTAGGTGATCTCTCCTGCATTGCAGCTCTCTGCAGGTCTCCCGAAACGGAGACGGCCACGCGCACTATTCGATCAATTCTCCAATGTCCACCCCTTCCGCCAACCCGGCAAGAGGGGTTTGCCGGGTCGCGAAGTCCGCATCGTCAACTATGTGGCGCTGAGACGACTGGTCCGGAGGCCTCTGTGGGTGTGTGTGGATGCGAAGTCAGGGGGAATCAATCTCGAGCCCAACTCGTCAACCAAGTTGCCGCCACCTCGTTCACGATGGCGTCTTCAGAGCGGCGAAGCGTGAACGGCTGACCAACGACAGTCGTACCAAAATAATGCCCAGGTAGGCGGATCATGCGGTCCCTCTGATTCGGTTCCCTCGGGTACCACGTCGGCGATCAGCCGGGGGAACTACTATTAGCTAATTTGAGATGTGAAAAAACGTTCTACGGCCGGCAGAGCCAACGGCAAAACATTAACAAGAGCCCAACCATTTTCTAAACATCGTGAGATTTTTTTCTTGAGGTGTTGTGTTGGGCACCGCCCACCACCAGAAGAAAATTCCCTCATGGAAATCCCGTCGGCTGGAAAATGTGACGAGTCTATCCGTACAGACGGGGCTGTCTGTAACCCAGCCGGGACTGCGGGAAATATCTCTCGTCGGCCAGGCATCTGGAATCTTGACTCTCCTCCAGTTAGAGCTTCCGCATCAACCCCGTGGGCATATCGACAAGACAGAGAAAAAGAACGCGCGAGGGGCGGGATGCTCAGATCCCCCATACTGCCGTGTCCTGTCCCCACACGCGGGAAACCCCCCCAGTCCGAGGTTCGACGGCCAACCGTCGCTGACATCCTAGCCGCGTCGTTGGCGCGGCTTACATCCCGTGTATCTCCCTCTACCTCTGTCGCCATCTTCTTTCCATGCGGTTCCGAGAAAATATCCAACCTACAAAAAGAAATACCGCTCGTCAAAAAGACACGCTCCGCCCGCAAAGCCCCCCGACATCTCCCGATGGTGTAGTGGGCTTTCGTCTCTGCCTCTTCGCGACCGGCTACCATAGGCTAAATGTCAGATGGTCAAGACAGTCTTCAACCTCTTGAGATTATGTGCTATCGAAACTGGACGCACGCGCTGTCAGAAACTAGCCCCAAAGCAAAGCGCCGGTCCTACTCACACCTCAGCCATTTTTGCATGTGCTCTTGGGGCAGGTGTTTGTCATAAATGACAGAATCTCTCCTCCTCACCCCGCCTCGTTTTGAACCGGACTGCTGCCCTGATTCCATGACCACCAGCAACAAGGGCTGTGCCTCTCGGTCGAACTCTGGTCGCGCGACGGGAATCTCTGCACGACGACGCAGCAAGATCCCCTGCATTCCGTGCTCCTGGCTCCTATACCGCGTTCTAGAATCGCCGACGGGTCAATATCGGTCCAGGCAAGAACATCATCGAGAAACGGTTCATGGCAGTGTCGTTTCCCATTAGCGCATCTTCGGGCCATACGGCCCCGTCGGCCATAAGCGCGGCTCAAAAGGCCGTGCGAAAACCTGCCTGGATTTGCTTGTCTGCTAGGGGCGGCCCGGCCCCGTAGTTCCGCCGGAGCGCTGGTGTCGTTTTCCCTCCTAGCCTCCAGGTCATCCCCATGGGATGTGGCATGTCAAGTCACCTCGAGGCCAGCGTCGCAACGAACGAACCTCCTGCGCGCGCGAACCAATGCGGGCTTCCAGCACACCGGTGCGGAATTCCTAGCCTAATGGAGACGGGGGATGATACTCCCCTCTTGCGGTTGGTGGGAAGTGGTTTGGCATTTGATAAGCGCGGCCGGAGGATCGTGGGCGAACGTCGCCGCCGCCAAGCGTCCGTTGCAGACTATGCAAAGGACTGGGCACGAGGGGGGCGGTTCGCATCGCCTTCTCGGCGACCTGCGAGATACCTCGGTGGTCGATGATTCGTCGGGACATCTCCCCAACGCGGAACCAGAAATCTCGCGGCAGCTTCTGCAGGAAGAGGGAGAGGCACGTTGCTGTCGCTTCGGAGATCGACGTGTTCTGTGGGAGATCGGACAGGGGGCTGACGACGATCAGTCTCTCAGTCTGTTGGTGGAAGGGAACGTCTTCCTGGTACGCGTCTTTCTTTCTGTTGGGAAAGGGCCACGATGTGGTGATTTCGTGGGTGATCGCGGGCACGTATGCTCCCTGCAATCCCGGGCCGGTCAGTCCTCGCGATGTAGTAAGTAGCCCGAGGTACTAGTAAGGAGAACCGTATGCGCCCCAGACTTTTCCTAAAGCTCCCCCGGAAAATGACGAGCCGCTCCACATGACGAACAGGAGGGCGGTCTTGGCCAACTTCTTCCAAGAGGCAACGATGTGGGGAATGAGATGATGATGCGACTTGCGCCGAGGAGCACCTGATTAATGAGAGAATCACCACAGTTCACGTGTTTCTTAGTATCCCTGGACCCGACGATGCCGGGCTGGGGCCGATACAACTCCGCTGGTCCGCACGGGTGGAGACCGGCGTTCCGGGCGGGGACCGGGAGCCAGCCGGTTGAGTCCATCAGAACACCTCAAGCTGAGAGGAAAAAGAAACGAACTGCGTGCTTGGCTGCCGAGAGGAAGAATGGAGTCAAGCACGGGGCGAACCTGCGGCTATCTCGGGTCTTGGGGTACCCCGAGGCACGGATACTGAAGGCAGAGGCATACACAAGAAAGAACACCACGGGACGCGCGTGCAGCGGCGGCAAATCTGACTGTAAAGAAATACAAATTAGGTATTCGAAGGAAGAATATGAGTGATGATGGACTAATAATATCGCCCTCTGTGTAGCCGAGAGCAGCCATCGGTGCGACCCTGCTCCTTTTCTTTCAACCATCACCTATCCATCATCATCGTCGCGCTCCGCCCTATCCTATGCCTGATGTGCACATGGCCCGGAGTATTTCTCTCATTTGTGACTAAAAAAACTCTCAACGCTGCGTTTCAAGCTTTCGCGTCCCCTCCAAGAGCCTTGTCAGACCTAGACCGGCCGGTCCAGGCTCTCTCTATCCGCTACGTACCTTGGCCTATTCGGATCCGTTCGAGTGCAGCGTCGCACCAGAGTGGCCAGCTCCCTCGACAAACAGCGAAGTTGCCGTTTGCTCATCGTTACCTCATATGAGACCCTCTCTCTTCGTCCCGTCTGAGAGGATATCGGCGACGGCTGACGATCCCTACAGCCTTGCCCTACCATGTGTGTGAGTGAGAGTGAGATTGAGGGTGAGAGTAGGTGAGTGAGTGAACGAGGCGAGTCTAATAAGTTCGTGTGGGTGCGTGCGCCAGCCACTTAAGCACTTTGGCGCAGAGTAAAAGCGCAACGGCCATCGAAGAGGATGGGATGGAGGGGATGGGACGAGATGGTGATGGGCTTGTCTGGGAGCATCGTTGCTGGCATCATGTGCCCATCCTCTACTTCCTTCTCCCGTCGACCCCTCTTCTTTCTTGCCTCGTTCCGGCCAGATTGAGGGGAAACGCAAAGCCTAAACACCACCACCACTACGGAATACCTTCACCACCATTACCCTTCTTCACCACCACCACCATCTGCACTTCCCGTCATGTTCTTCAGCATCACAGCCACCACCGCAGCTGCCCGACGAGATTCGGCACGTCCATCGGCCTCCCGTCGCGGCCAATGGTTCGCCGATGCCACCGTGCCAGCGCAACGAAGGGGGGGCCAAGAGATCCAGATGTTGCCTACATGATAGGTAAGGCGGAAGAGAGCATACGTGGATGTGTCAACGGTGATGGGTGTGTGGTGGTTTGAGATGCCGCACCTGCCTTTGCATCTGGCAGCGAAACTCTGCGTGTTATCCCGTCCATCCATCTCGCCCATGAGGCCCAGCCAGCCATGTAGCATCAGCTGCTCGTCCTGTCCCTCCTCTGAAGGACCCCTGCTGGTGGTGGTGTTCTGTGTGTCTGGCCTTCTGGGGCTGGTGCGCTGCAGCGCGGCATCCCTGTCACTCCAGCCAGAGCCCGTTCCAGAGTTCGAGTCTCGGCGCGACGGATGCCTCTCGGTACGTACTGCACCGTTCAGAGTCCAGTGAGTTTTTGCAGAATGTCACCAGCAGGTAGTCAGATACCAAAGTACCATGGTACCATGGTATATTTCCCATTTCTCGTCAACGGGAATGGAATGGGAACCCGCCGTCGCGTCTGCTCTGCGTTGCTTCGCATTCCAATTCCAATTCTTCCCGAGTTTTTGCCTTTCACACCGGTGGTGCACTGTTGCATTGTTTCTCGCGTCGTTCCCGGGGTGCCGCCTCTTAAAGATAGTATCCCGTCCCCCTTCCTCGATCTTCGATTCCGTCGGGTTCCTCGTCCCTCTTGCCTCCCCACACCAAGCTGCTTCTTCTTGCCTGTTCCTTGATTCTTCCACACCTACCACAAGGTGCACCACCAGATAACGCATCGTCGGATTCTTTCCACCGTCGGACCAAACCCTCCTAGAGGCCACCCGACCCATCAACCAAACCCCGGGACGTGAGCTCCGACCCGCCCCGTTCCCCGTCACTTCGGGTTCCGTCATCTCTTTTTTTTTTTGCTGGGCCCCCCCGTGGCGTATCCCGGCAACCCGCCTGCGCCCCTCCCTCCCTACCTCGTCCGTGGGACCTGGGTCGAACAACGTGGTGTACCCTGCTTTGGGCGCCAACTTAAAACGACATCAACACCACGAGAAACACGCGGGACTCGGCGAAACGAGGGAAGAAAAAAAAAGAGGGACCCACGGTGCTGGTGACCAGACACGAAACGCGCTTTTGGAAGATCAGGGGAATCGAGGAACAACGACACCCATTGAAGAGAAGGAAAAAAAAAAAAAACGACAACGAAAAAAGGGCTACACTGATCTGACTTGCACGACCAATACTCGGTTCCTCGGTACAGCTTACCTCACCTTATCCCCAAGCCTCAATTCTTTCCGCTAGTCCCAACAGCAACAGCACCGAAGCCCGCCAACAAAACGAAAAAGGCAATCACGAACAGACAGACGGTCGAATCACAGCAGGCGGCGCTGTCCGGCTCCGTGTCTTGGGTCCTTGGGCGGCGTGCATTAGGCGTCGCGCCCTGGTGCATTAGCTCCTCCAATCTGACGCCTCCAGAGCAGCTTCCCGATATAATACGCTACGCTTCTACGCTACGTAACTACCTGCCTTACGACTCACCTTAGCTACAGCTCGGTCAGCTACTGCTGCGTGGCTGGTGTCTTCCTCCCAATTACGTCAGAGGACGTTCCTGGCCGTTGGGTCGACTGGATACCGAAAAGCAGGAGCATCTCAGGTACGTTGTTGCCGTGTTTGCTGTCGTGTGCCTACACGCATGCCGTCACAGTGAGGGCATTCCCCATCAACCTTTTTGTTTTTCTCCCTTCCCCTCTGGGTACCCACCTGCGGTACAGTACTTGAGTACCTACGGATTGGAAGGCTCTAGGCGCCTAGCATTCTTTCCACGCTCTTCTGCCCCAGCCAAGCCCGTCCTCTTCCTCCTCCGTCCAATCGCCCGCTGGGCCGATCCCACTTTAGCACACCCACACCCAAGTACCTCAGGTACCTCGGAACCTCTTTTCCACTAAGAGCATCCGTACCACCACCATCTTCGCTGCACCTTTCACTGCTGCAGCACAGCATTCACCACCCATTCCCGCCTCACCCATTCGTCCGTCCGGTAGGGCAGGTCCACTTTTGGAATATTCTCGAGGAGGACGGGACGAAGAGGAAGACAGAAAAAAAAAAAAGATTGTGTACGGAAATAGGACACCAAAGAAAACAAGAGAAGGAAACTCCAATTTCGCGACATCACGAGAATCGGCAAAGCACCTATTCCTAGGCAAGGCAAACAAACGCCCGCCGCCCCTCCCCCTCCTCTCCCCGATCGATCTCGCGCATCTGCATCGGCCCTCCTCTGACGCATGCGCCCACCTCTTGTTACCTACACTATTACTCTCTATGCTCTGCTCTGTCTCTTTCTCTCCCCGTCACCCCCTGCAAAAATTACGCAAGGCGTACTATTATCCGGCAACACTGGCTTTGCTCCCGGAGGAAAAGCTCAACGCTGACGACCTGACGACTGACACAGAAACCTTAGAACAGCTCTTTATTAGCTGCTCCTTCCTCTTCCTGCTTGCCCTGCTAGGTATTAAGTACAGAGTACCCGCACCACACGCTGTCACTTATAGGGGAGCTGAGACACTGAAAAAGCTTTCCAGGTGGCTTTGAGCACCTTCCAAGTTCCAAACCCAATCAGCACCTTCCTGGTCCCAATTTGCTGGTATTCGTCCGCCTCAGCCACACTCCTTCGCCTTCTTCCGCGTTACATCCTCCTCTACCTATTATCCTTCTTCGCCTCCATCCTTTCTCAATTTCTCCCTCCCTTCGCAAACCTCACGGATTCCGTCCACCGGGACGCACCTTGCTTCATTCCACCATCCATCTTAGCCTACAGCTCGCCCAGCCGAACGCTCCCTGTCGCCTGGCGATCCCTCCCCAATCTCGAATAAACCGCCGCCGCACCCTCGTCTCGCCCCGGTCGAAGCGCCTCCACATGTTCTGCTCCACGGACAGCTGCTAAAGAGCTCCCGCATCCGCTGCCTCCACCTCCATCTCCATCTGATCCGGCTCCGTCGCCCGCACCTCGACTTTCCAGCTTCACCCTCAGTATCTACTTTTACTCTCTCCCTCCCTGCTTTCCGCCGCAGTCTCCCACCTCTCGTGGGATACCGTACTTCTCTACACATCCTTTAACGGGTTGATTCCCACCCAGACTGCCCAAGATGACGGTCTTTATCGCATCACTGTGAGTTCCCCGCAGTCCCGCTCCCGAATTGGGAGGAGGGAAAAAAAGGAAGAAAAAAAATTACCCTCTTTGCCCCTCCAAACCCGCTTGGCAGCAACCCACGATGCATGCCCTGCGCCAAAACCCCTCCTTGGGCGCACTCCGGGAGCAGCGCTACACGTCCACGACAGAGATTTCGCTTGTCGTCCTGAAGTCCGGGAAGCCATTGTTCTGACATTGCGACTCCAGATTCCTCCCCAAAACCGTCCACTTCGCTCTACCCGGCACCCCGAACCGGGCAGACCCTTTGCGCCGCACAAGGACCGGCAAGCCCCAGCGCCCCGAGGCCGACCGCCAGCCGAGTCTGTTCAACCCCATTCGCGACATCACTCCCCCGATCACCCCGACCGAAGAGACCCCCGACAAGGACCTCTTCACAAACGAGGATGGCTTCCGCATACAGTTCCCCGAGGAGGATGGCAAGCTGCGCGCACCCGTAGACAAGGGCTCCCCCAAGTGGGGTGCCAGAGCAACCCAGCCCAAGTCGCGCGCGAGCTCTCCTCCGCCCGCCATCATCGCCGAACACAGCCGTACCCTCGAGAAGGCCAGGGAACTCGGCCGCCAGGGCATCACCCAGCCGCGGCCCCTTGCTAGAAGCGACAGCCACGACCGCGTCTTTGCCCACGCCGACTGGCGCATCTTGAACGCCGACCAGGGCAACGGCGGCCTGCGCAACGCCGCCGAGGCCGCCGCCCGCGACGGCAAGCTGGGAGACTACACCTGGGTCGGCACCCTCGGCATGCCCACCGACGCTCTCGAGGGCACCCAGCAGAAGCAGGACATTGAGGACAAGCTTGCCACCGAGCACGACATGCTGACTGTGTTCACTTCGGACAAGGACTTTGACGGCCACTACTCCCACTTCTGCAAGCAGATCCTGTGGCCCGTCTTCCACTACCAGATCCCCGACAACCCCAAGAGCAAGGCCTTCGAGGACCACTCGTGGAAGTACTACGTCAACGTCAACCAGGCATTTGCCGACAAGATTGTCAAGAACTGGAAGCGCGGCGACGTCATCTGGGTTCACGACTACCACCTGCTCCTCGTCCCCGGCATGGTCCGTAAGAAGCTGCCTGACGCCAAGATTGGCTTCTTCCTCCACGTCGCTTTCCCCTCCTCCGAGGTCTTCAGATGTCTGGCCGTCCGCAAGCAGCTGCTCGAGGGCATGCTCGGCGCCAACCTCATCGGTTTCCAGATTCACGAGTACACCCGCCACTTCCTCCAGACCTGCAGTAGGCTGCTGAGCGTCGAGGCCACCACCGACGGCCTCCAGCTCGAGGACCGCTTCGTCGACGTCGTCAACCTGCCCATCGGCATCGACCCCGTCAGCCTCAGCGAGCACCGCATCGACGACGACGTCAGGAAGTGGGTCGAGATCATGAAGGAGCGTTACCAGGGTAAGAAGCTCATCGTCGCCCGTGACAAGCTCGACCATGTCCGCGGCGTCCGCCAGAAGCTGCTCTCGTACGAGCTGTTCCTCAACAAGAACCCCGAGTGGCGCGACAAGATTGTCCTCATCCAGGTCGCCCTCTCGGGCAGCGAGAAGTCCGACCTCGACGCCACCGTCAGCGACATCGTCACCCGCGTCAACTCGTCGTGGGCCAACCTGGCCTACCAGCCCGTCGTCTACCTCAAGCAGGACATCGACTACCCCCAGTACCTCGCCCTGCTCACCATGGCCGACGCCCTCATGATCACCAGCCAGCGCGAGGGCATGAACCTGACGTCCCACGAGTACCTCTTCTGCCAGGACGGCGAAGTGTTCTCCGAGAAGAAGCACGGCTCGCTGATCCTCTCTGAGTTCACCGGCACCTCGTCGCTCTTCGGCGGCAACGAGCTCTCCGTCAACCCCTGGGACTACCGCCAGTGCGCCGACGCCATCAAGAAGGCCCTCGAGATGCCCGACGACGAGAAGGAGCGCCGCTGGACCGCGCTGTACTCAGCCGTGATGCACCACACCGGCTCGCACTGGTTCAGCGAGTTCCTGTCCCGCCTCGACCGCGTCTACGACGAGCAGCACAAGCGCGACCAGACGTCGGTTCCGCGCCTCAACGTCAACACCCTGGCCCAGAGGTACCGCCGCAGCGAGCGCCGCCTCTTCATCCTCGACTACGAGGGTACCCTGGTCAGCTGGGGACCGATGAACCAGATCATCCCGGTCAGCCCTCAGGTAAGATCCTCATCCAACCAAACTTGGCTAACGCATCTAACGCCAGCAGCGAACTCTCGATGTGTTGAATGATCTCCTGCTCGACGAGCGCAACACCGTTTACATCATGTCCGGCCGCCGCCCCGAGGAACTCGACCGCCTGTTCCGCCGGGTGCCGAACCTCGGCCTCATCGCCGAGAACGGCTGCTTCCTCAAGGACTGCGGCCGCAGCGCCTGGACCGAGATGGCCGACCGCGAGCAGATCTCCAGCTGGAAGGAGTCGGTCAAGGGCATCATGACGTACTACCTCGAGCGCACCCCCGGCGCCGAGATCGAGGAGCGCCGCTGCAGTCTCATCTTCCACTATAAGAGCGCCGAGGACTACGAGTCTGCGGCCCGCCAGGCGTCCGACTGCGCGAGCCACATCAACGACGCCTGCGAAGAGCAGCGCGTCCACGCCATTCCCCTTGATGGTTCCATCGTCGTCGAGCCTATCGACTGGACTAAGAGCACTGCCGCCGAGAAGATCTTTGACGACCTGCGCATCCACATGGCCCCCGACGCCGAGCACAAGAGCCCGGTCGACTTCCTGATGGTCGTCGGCGACGGTCGCGAGGACGAGAAGGTCTTTAGGTGGGCCAACAACCTCGGCGACGAAAAGGTCGTCAACGACGTCGTCACCGTCAGTCTGCACAGCCGCAATACGGAGGCTGGGGCTACCCTGACGCAGGGCGTGAGCGGTAAGTCGGACCTTTGCTTTTGGTGAATGAGGCCCATGCTAACAATACCAGGTGTTCTGCTCGCCCTGCAGAAGCTTGCCTCGATCTAAGAGGCCACCACGAAGCATTGACCAATGAATGCGACCGCGGCCATGCCGCCAGCGAAGACGCCACCATCCGGCGCACACTGCAGTTTTGAATTATTCGCGACCCGGCTTTAACACCGGGCAAATGATACCACAGTGGGTTAAGCAGCATTAGGAAGGAACCAAGACGGGAAGGACGGGAAATGCGATGGCGTACAAAATTTGGGCAGCTGGGACTTTCCTTTTTTTGTTTTTCTTTTTTGTTTTTCCTCTTCCCGTCTATTGAGAAACGAACTTGCGAGTACTTGGGAAACGATGACGAAACTGCATTGGGAAAGCATGCATCGAGCACATGCATTATCATTAGGGGGGCGACCTCCGCCGTGGGACACAACTATTTCATTAATGTCTTTTCATTGTTTTTTCCTGTTTCCTTTACGCATCTCTTGTTTCACCCACGTCATTCCCGAGTTCTCTTCGGATCCGCACACGCGCGCCTGCTCGCGCATCACGAGTAACGCTTGGTTTTCCATGATTGAGCTTGCGATGTGAAAGGCTTTGTCACTTGTGACGCTGCTGTTGCTGTTCGCGATGATATTCGACAAGGCCTGCCGTAGGTTGTTGGGCCACTTGACCGAGAAGTTTAGCAAGTATCCTTTTTCCGACCGCGCCTCCTATTCAACCCCCCTACTCTCCTGTATTTCTAACCTCCTAGTCGTGTATTTTGTATGTTTTTGAGGACATTCTGTGTATAATAGTATGGTAGTCGGTGAGAAGATTAGCTGAGATTGTGTCAAGATTAGATGGAAGAGACCTTTTTGTTGGGTAGGTAGAGACAGGTAGCTTTATAACCAACTTGCATCATGCATCTCAAGTCGTTCACTGGATCTTTCGCATCGCAGCAAACACCCGGCCGGATGTGTCCCTTCTCGACTGTGTAGTACGGCAGTTTGGGTTCTGCGAACGTTGACCATGAGTACGAGGACGGGTTATAGATCAGTTCTAATCAGATCCTAGTGGTCGTCTTTTAAGGAGACGTGGAATAAGTCCGCGGTGCTGGACGGTGGAAGCGACAGACGACGGTAATGCATTCATCCTGAGAAGCTTTTTCTTCTCCGCCTCTGTCGCACAGAGACCGAAACCCGCTCTTGTCTCTGCACGTTATTATTGACATTTCGTTTGCGCCACGAGAAAGTTCTGCGATATGTATGCGGTGTTGGGTACAGAATTTGTGATGTTTGATAGACTTGTAGTAATTTATACGTGGAAAATGGATCTGCGGAGTAGGATTCCGTAGCGTTGGGGAAGGGCTTGAGGAGAGACTTTTCGTTGGTTAGAGGCAGGTGGTATTTATACCAACTTTGCGTCGCGCAGTTCAGCTGCCCACCCTTTACCAGCGCGGCGTGTTGTCATCGCTTCTGATCGACTGAACTAAAGCTGTTCGGGCGCGCAGCGATAGTAGGATACGCCAGTTACTGACTGGGAGCAGCTGGAGAGGAATTATCAAGCTGACTCTACTCGCCCAAAGCTCTCCTAAGGAGCTTAACGTGGAATAGGCGCGCGGTGCTGGACGGCGGAGATTTTTTTGTTGTTGTTATATTTAACGCTATGTAGGGTGTAGTTACATCCGGACCTCCCGCGGGGTATATAGCGTACGGGGGC